>CBVK0100086760.1:0-16486 GCA_900067695.1 Picea abies
AAAGTGGTAACTCAAGAAATTAACTTTCGAAATTCAAATCAAATTTATTTCTGGTTAATTGGTCATAAGGTGTGCATGATATCCATCATTGATGAAGTTCCCCCGTTTGATCGAACGATCCCCTTTTTCCCATAGTTTTGGAGCCGCCTGATTGTTAAAGAGTCAAATCACTAAAGGTCACTTCGGAGCTTCGCACTTCAAGCGTTTCGATAGGTCTTCATGATTAAAGTCCCGAAACCTGAAAGTGTCTGTTATCACCTTTTCATAAACCTTTAAAGGACACGAGTCATAAGTACACATGTATCTTTCATGTCTTCCCTGGGTTGACACATGATATTCATTTCTGACATTTCCATCTGAAGATTCATACAATTCTAAGTAACACGTGCCACCCACTGGTCTCGACACATCATCTAGAATCACGCCATTTTTGACATGTCACTATGGGAGAGGACCTCTCGAAAATATAACAAAAAGCTAACTCGCAAATCCATGAACCGTTAAAATGTTGAAATGTTAAATCTTAATTATTTAAGTTAATCTTAGTCAAAGGGATAATTAATGACTTCGTGTTTCGGAGTTCGGACATTTACCATTCATCATATCCTAAAATATCCAAAGTTTGAACTTTCGAAACACTTGAACTGAAATGTGATTAATTAAAAATTAAAAACGATTATCGGATAATTAATCTTTTTGCAATTTCGGGTTTCGGGGATTTCTTTTTGATCTACATTTAAAAACCTTGAACTTCGAATACTTGAAGAAATTGAAGTTAAACATGATTAATTAATATTTTAAGAGGGGTTATCTCATAATTAACCTTTCATAGATTTGCGATTCGGGAAATTTCAAATCTATTTCATCCAAAACTCCCGAACGCGAACCACCGAATACTAATGGAATTTATCATAAATCAATGGTAATGATTTTTAGCATGGATTGTGGATTGCCAGATATAATTTCTCATTAAAGTTAATAAATTTTCCATCAGTAAAGGTATACTCGAATCAATGCACCTGAGGTGAATAAAAAAGATTGATTTTGAATTCCATTTTCATCTTCGCAGAATAGTAAGTTTTATCTAACTGAGAAGCTCACGCATTCCTCTGTAAAAGGTAACCCCGTTCCAATTGTATTGATATCATGGAACCATAGAATATGATTAAATAAGATGGTGAAGGTGCAAATCTGAATGCAAACGTTTTATCAGATACCACACCACGAGCCATAGACATGGTGAAATCTTGGACACAGGTATTTGAGATTTTGGAACATGAGCTTATAAATTTCCCAGAAGATTCAGGTGATGAAGTGAACATAAATCACACAAATAAACTCAGGGATATATCTCAGTCAGCGCTTTACAAATAGCTACATGACCAAGACTCATGTCGTATAACGACATGATAGGTTGGGCCCTAGAAAACATTGACATTCAAACCATAAGAATTTTAAACTCTCAAAAGTTGGTTGTTGGGTCTTTCCAACCAGGACACATACAAGTAATGTATAAGCTATCCCCCAAATTTAAACATAATTTCAATGTTGCATTCATGCTGGAGTTTGAGCAACATGAGTGTATACAATATGACAAAATCTATCCTGATATAGTCAAGTCCTGGTGGGGTCACCCAGAAAAATTCAGAGCCGACCCTCATGGTGTTTACGCCACAACATTGTTGGATACTCATATGATTTATGTAGATATGATGCTCTATAGTATATTCGAGAATAAAAGTCCCACCCATTTCCTGGTGGCATGGGTGCCAATTATGCATGAGGTGGCTGATGGATACTCTTTCAACTGGGCCAAGATGTTGTCGGATAATCTGTCCAAATAAATAACCAAATACCAGATGGCTAAAGCAAAGGGACAACCTACCCCTTTCTACATGTCTACATATATTATGGATTCCATATGCTTCATAACCCCTTTCCCACTAATGAATTGGAGCTGGACCCCAACTAGTGCATAACCTATACACTTTTACCATTCCAAACTGTGGGAGGAAAAGGCCAAAGATTTCTTCTACGAAATCTGCCACCATGTAGTAGTGCCAGTCCACATAGCTTTATATGGTTGTCCACCCCCTCAAATTTTAGACAGAATCATGGGGAATCTGGGAAAAATAGAATATTGGTTCATCGAAGAAAACTTCTCTTACATCAAGGTTTTCGGATGTTCAGACCCTCCCCATGCTCTCCCGATATTTTTACCAGACTGGCTAGTATGCCGAGAAGTATCCTATCAAACAGTAACAGGGAGCATCAACAAGGAGCTGAAAGTAGCCCAAGAAAAGGTATGTCCCACATTCCCTCTTCAGGTTGGTATGCTTTCATTATTAGACTTTGGTCACTCCAAGTGGAGGCTGCAGCTTTGGAGGATGTCAAGTTGGTTGACATTGAGTTTAAAAGTCACAATCCACACAAAATCATGGAAAATCACTTGGCCCAATACAACCTGAAGAGATATATGCATGAGAAGTCCCCACATGATGAAGTATTTAGGGGATTCAGGTCTTACGAGAAAGTGTTGAATAGAGTCCAAAATTTGTCACCGGATCAACAAGCCAGTTTCTTCAATTTTAAAAAACACAGACAAAACAACCTGCTGAAAGTACTACAGGGAGAATCAGTAGCCACTTCACCTACAGAGGAAACTGTACCTCCACGTTTTGAAATAGGGAGCCTTGGAAAACAGGACACTGAGGAAAACCCAAAGAGCATCGAAGTTTTAATGCATGAAGTGGAGGCTTCACTATCAAATCCATCAGGCACTCAAGAAAAGGCTCAGATCAAATATTTTCTAAGGATTTCAGTGCAAACCTTCAAAGGACAAGTATGAATCTAGTTTTGAGGACTTTCGATAGGATCCCTACGATCATATGATGATTTAGAGAACACATTTTTAAGACAGTGGGGTGAAAAGAAAGACCATCTGTATTATTTGAATGAATTCAGGGCTCTAAGAAAAAGGAATTATGAGTTAGTTCTTGAATTTAATCATAGGTTCAACAAATTTTATCATAAGATCCCAGCCGAAGTTAAACCCTCTCAACCTACGACAAAGGTAACTTTCGCAGGGGATTTTGAACCCGACTTTTCCCTACTTTTAAGAGAAAGAAGATCCACCACTCTGGCAGGAATGAAAGATGACACCATATAAATAGAATCAAATATGATGGCATTTGGTTAATTAAAATCCAAGGTTGAGACATGAACCAAAGAACCTAAATGCTTCAGGGAACAAGTAGGACCCTCCGGATCTGGGAAGTCTGCAGAAGAAAAATGGATGACATGGCCAATATAATCAAAGATTTGTTGAACAAAATATCTAGAATGGAGCTAGACCAAGCTAAACCTGATACATTTTCTAGAAGTCAGTTTAGGAGAAATCCTAACCCCCAGACACAATAGAGGCTAGTAAAAAGCGAAAATAAAAAAATCCAAGCTCCATTGAAAACAAATTTTTTTATGCAAAGGGATGATATGAAAAACTATGAGGGGTTAGAAGAGGATATAAACAACCTTAGTGATGATGAACAAGAAACTCATTTTACTAGACATGATTATGAAATATGTCTAGACCTAGAACCCTTGTTTAATAATGAGGAAAGTATAAATAATATGGGAGAGTCTGCATATCAAGGTGAACTAGGATTTGATCTTGCATCTCTCTTGGAATTGGTAAGGAAAATCTTCACTAGTTAGTTCCTCTTTCTTATTTCATGATTATTATTGTTGAAACCCTAGGAGGATTATAAGTGCATACACCCTCTATTAAGGTTCATCTCATTTCTATTTTATAAGTTATTTATTGCAAGGTTTCCAGGAGGAGTACGAAGGTGTACACCCTCCTAGATTTACCTTTGATTTGCATGCCCTAGGGAGCTAGAGGATTTACACCCCTAGGGATTTTTGTGATCTAAATCATTCTTTCAAAACTCTCTTCACCCAAATTTTGAAAGGCACCAATCTAAATTTTTCATTGGAGAAATAAATTCTTTGTGTTGGTAAACATGATTTAATAAGATATTTATATTTGTGTTGGTAAACATGATTTAATAAGATATTTATATTGGTCAAGTTGGGATCTATTCTTGACACTTTGAGGTTGATAAATCCTCTAGGGAGTATATCTTTGCTTGGTATTATTAGATCTATAATTAAAAAATATATACATCCATTAGGGCTGCAACAAATCACTCTCTTACTTTGGTTATAACTTTCCTTTCAACCGTCAAAATCTGTTAGAAAGGTACCATAATAATATACTTGTCATTTAACATATTTTGAGTGGTTTACTTGTACTTTTTGTGGGTTGAGATTTTATATTGTATAAATATTTTGATAAATCCAAAATGCTGATAATATATCTCTACAATACTTTCTCATAATAGCATTATCTTTGTGCTAAATTCTTATGCTTTCATACTTGAGTTATACTAGTAATTGATAGATTATCTCTTGCATTATTTACTTGAATTTTAGCATCTTGTTAGAAAATTTAAAAATCATTTACATGCTCATATATATTTCTATTGACTTCTTCAAATAGGGACAACAAGATTAAATTTATTTTCCATTGGAATATTGGTCTTGTATCTTGTGTTTTCTTGTGTCTCGTGCAAGTAAAACCACTCTTGGTATGTACTCAAAGACTTGGAAAACTTAAACCACTCTCGAGCCTTATTAACAAACCATATTTCACTTAGAAACATGACCTATAGGGGAATTTATTCATAAGTATCACTTTCCATCTCATTTCCCCGACCTATAGGGGAATTTATTCATAAGTATCACTTTCCATCTCATTTCCCCTAGGGTCATTGGGACTCCCCCCTGTGTCAGATTCTTCCTTCACAGAAGTGAGGATGTTTTTATCTAAGGTGACAGTGGGTAAGCTCTCCCACCGTTATCACCATCCAATGGATTGGGTTATTCTTTTCCCAACCTATCGTTTATGTAATAACAAACCCAATAGATTTGAAGAGATCTAGTTTTTTTTTTCATTGGTTTATTTTCGTGTCCTTGTGTACCTATTTCCCATAGCTAGACATTCCCCTCTAGGTGAGTTTTGAGTGTGATATTTGTAGATACATTTGAGTGGGATGATCTGGCCTTATTTCCAATTTCCTACATCCCACAAGCTTGTTGTGTCTGGCTGGTTTTCCTTTTTCATTTTCTTCCTTGATTATATCAAGAACATTTGTTACATTACAATTAGAAAATAGCCAAAAAACACAAAAAGATTGTTGCATGCTTGATTTCATTTGAAGCACTAGTGAAGAGAATGCAATAAGATCATTTTTGTTTTATATCTAAAGTGATTCTAGGTTGCATGGTGTGTGTGAGGTTAGTTTGAAATTTTCATTCAAAAGGGAAATTTGGTTACCCTCTCATTATTTCATTTCTTGGTGGGTCAAGAGTCAAAAAATCCTTAAATTTTCATGTGCTACCCTTGGACTTAGGGATTAACCTTAAAAATAAAATGTGTGGACTAAAATCAATTAGAGAATTTTCTTTTTATAGTGAACCAACATTAGATAGGATTATGGACTTGGATTAGGATTAGATATTAAACTCTCCAAGGAGATGAAATGAAAATCAGGATTTATTAACAAGTGAACCATCCATTCCTATAAATAGTGTGTCGAGAAGCTCCTTTAACATAGTAGTCAAGAACGAGGTCACATTGGGAAAAGTAGGGAGATTA
Source organism: Picea abies (assembly GCA_900067695.1). NCBI lineage: Eukaryota > Viridiplantae > Streptophyta > Pinopsida > Pinales > Pinaceae > Picea > Picea abies. Next base: position 5,720 of record CBVK0100086760.1, read on the forward strand.
CGCCTCTCTATTTGTTTTGGTGTTTGCAGTACCTATTTGATTGCTCTGTAGATGGGGGTTCAATCAGTTAACACCTTTGAAGTTTAAGGAATAGTTATTCCCTTACATGTAGTCAAACCTACAACTATTCACCCAGTCATTGATTGTAAGTCGGTATCCTTAGTAACCTTTCGTAGGTAGTCATAGATGTGACTATCAGTGGGACATGCATGTAGTACCTAGGGAAGATGTTCTTTCATAGTCTTAGTTCCCCCGAGGGGTACCCACCTTAATAAAGGGTACTTGCACCGCTCGTAGTTGTTTCACATAAATCATCATAAATGCTCCTCATACCTTCACTAACCAATCTTGTGGGGAATTCATCTCACCCATACGGTTTGTTTTCAGAAGGTCACTAAGCCAATTGGTTTACTTGTTGGTAGCTTAGATTTTATTAAGGGTTTTATATTTGAGTACGAGTCTAGGTCGGCCTTAGGTTGAATTATGTTTCAGTACGAGTCTAGGTTGGCCTTATGTTTGAATCACCACGTCAATCCATCGACTATAAGGACTTGATCCTGTTACAGAGGTGCAACCGCCTCTAAAGAAACGTGACATAGGGGAAAATAATTTGAAGCACCTCACCTTAGGTTTGATGAGACCTGTTTCATTGAGGTAGAAGTGGTAGACGAACATCCTCCAGAAAATTTTAACCCTCCTTTGACTGAGCCATACGTCCATATACTTATCCAAGTAAGGGGAATTTTTAGTGAGCCTTTCTCTTTGTTTAATCATCCTTCCACCATGTTAAGTTTGAATGATTAATCTAGCGTAGCTGAGCCTATGAGCCCATAATGAAGTGGTACTAAGGGAAATACTTTAAGGGGCATCTCATTGATGTCGATGTTACCACCCCTTATCTTCATTGGACGTACATTATCCATGCCATTTTCTACATGTCGCTCAATATGGAGGATGTAGATTGTGTCATCATTTCCATCTATTAGTTTACTGAGCATTTATATACACATCCCATATATCCTGATGCCCACCTTTGGATATTATTTCAGTGGGGTAACAATCCTTGGTTTCAACATGGTGAGTAGAATTCCTTCCATTTCCTCCATTCCTATGAGAGGCCTAGTATCGTTAGGTGCTAGTTCGCCTTTCGAATGGAACATCCCTAGTGGTTTTTGGGTTGTCCCTAGTTAAGCTAGGGGTAGGAGTACCTATGGAGGTTTCAAATTTACATTGGTTATCACACATTTCCCTATGGTTATATCCTTTGGGGGAAATGTTTCACCTTGGAGAGGTTTTCCTTTTGTTAGCACATCGGGTCCTGGGTGTTTCTTCCTTGGGACTAACCTTGGGAATACTTTTCCTAGAGGGTCCACATTTACCCCTATGGGCATGTTTGGTCCTAGGAGAAGTCATGCTCCTAGAAGTGCCACAATCCTAGGGGGAAATCACTCTTAAGGATCTCCCCAACCCTACAGTAGTGCCAATATAGGAAGATTGCAAGGGCCACCTAGGACGACATATACTTCACCTCCATCCAATTATTCATTTGCACTATTGCCTTTCCTTGCAACTATAGATTTAAAATATGTGTCAGAGTTAAAACATGACCCTATTGCACACAACCCATCATGGCCAACACCTTCCAAGTTTCCATCTCATATTCCAAAATTTGATTGAAAACCAATAGAGGACCCCTACACACACATCATGACATACCACTTATGTTGTTCATCTAACTCATTGTTGGATGATAGTTTGAGGTTGCATCCTTTCCATAGATCCTTGAAAAAACTTGTTCTCAAATTGTACATTGAGTTAAAATGTGGTTCCTTTAAAATCTTTAATGACCTAGAAATGGCGTTCTTAACAAATCACCAATTGCCCATATGGTATGAGATAGAAATCGATCTCTTCACTTCCCTAAATCAAGATAATGCCACTCAGTTTTCTAATCATATACATGAGTGGAGATGGAGATGTAGGATGATTAATCTCTTGGAGTGATTCAAAAAGTCCCTCCTACCACCCATTTCTAGAGATGTAGCCATGACTGGGGAAACTACTGAGGAGCGGGCCATTTTCCATGCCCAACACTTAGATTTGATTTATTCTTAGTCAGACACACTTTAGGAAATCATCCCAAATTATCCTAGGCCATTGACACATCCAAGGAAGCCAAACCTAGGACCCTATTTTGATGGTGTGGTTGGTTTTGTTTCTCATACCTTTGTAAACTAGTTAGTTGACCATATGGGTCGGATGTCGATTAATTCATATTTTGGTCCTAGTGCTCAAAATTTTGTGTTCTCTACTCAAACCTACGAGTTGAATTTGGTGTATTCCACACAATCGAGGAATCCTCAGCAACCTAGATGGAAAAAGAAAAGAAAGAAAAAGAAGAATGATAATCTCAAACCTACGAGTTGAATTTGGTGTATTCCACACAATCGAGGAATCCTCAGCAACCTAGACGAAAAAAGAAAAGAAAGAAAAAGAAGAATGATAATACTGAGAAATGGACTGCCTCCACCAAAAACACCTAAGAGGGAGGCAGTAAGGAGAAAGGCAAGAGTTATTTTTCCTGTTTAATTTGCATGGATGACCACCGTACTCACCAATTTCCTTGGAAGGATGAGGTCCATATATTTTTGGCATAATAGAGGCTCCCCCAACATCCTATTGTCTTAACCCATCCTTTCCCCACTCAACCTCAAAACATGGTTTCCATAAATCCCACCCCTTCACAAGGGTTCATGTAAGGTACCCATCACCATGAGGAGTCTTCCTCGAATGTTTCTATTTTCATGTGTGACCAAATGGTCAATTTGCAAATGCTAGCCAAGAATTATGACATTCCCAAGCCTTCTCATACTACACTAGAAGAAGAATCTTCTTCCTATCCTAGTGTCCCTCTACATATTGAGAAGCCATATTTTGACACACCACTTCTCCCCCCAAAGGGAATTCTTCAATGCACAATGCATAATCCAAACACATGGGTTTCCCACAACTATATTATTACGGAAGACCTGCNTGGTTTCCCACAACTATATTATTACGGAAGACCTGGCCTAGGAACCATGTCCCATGTCCTTGATTAAAGTCCGCCAAATCTGCCCAACATAGTGGAAAGACTTACTTTCTACCGTAGGTAGGGTTTATCCCTCAAAGTCAAGTTTAATAACCTTTGAGACCAGTCAAGCTACTCATAGGATCTTCCATCAAGTTTCCTTTCATATCATAGTGTGATCATTATGGAAAAACATCTAACAAGTAGTAGTGGATGAAGGTGCCTCGACTTGCATCATGTCTATTTATTTTTGGAAGGCCATTGGCTCTCCTAAGCTCAACATGTTTCAAACAATTTTTAAAGCATTTGATGGACACATCTTCCAACCCCATGGAATAATAACCTCCATACACATCAATTTAGGTGGTAAGACTTTCTTTGTTGATGTGGAGGTTTTTGACACACCTATTGAGTGGAATCTGTTACTTGGGTGTACTTGGTTCTACGATATGACTGTAGTTTTATCATTGATATTTAGGGTGCTATGCTTCCCTCAACAAGGGAAAATAGTTATGATCGATCAACTTCTGTTATGTATCCCAGATCTTGGATCCAATGCGAGGTCAAATGTACCATTTATCATCAACTTCTGTTATGTATCCCAGATATTGGATCCAATGCGAGGTCAAATGTACCATTTATCGGTGATACCATGCAATCTTTTATCAATGGCAGTGCTAGTATGTTCAAATATCATTCACTAATTGAAATTTGTCTACTTGCCCCACCATCTTCAACTACCAATGTATATCCTATCAACATGATTTTTAAATTTACCATTGGATCCCTCAGGTTTGTTAACCCTTGGGTCTTACCTCACCGTAAGGATGTTTATAAATATGGAGCACCCATGTCACTAACCCTCGTAGATATTTCCTACCAGATGATCCTGTTAGCATCCGCTAGCCCTGACTTAGATTTCATTTAGAATGTGGAATATGATAAGTATCTCAATCCCTATAGGGTTGTTCATCCTCTTCCTCTTTGAAACTAATTCCTTGTTCTTGAACTTCCATTTGATGAAGTTATCATGGATGTTATGGATTTACCTTATATGCCATGGGCGGATTTGCACGATCAAGCATCTTTCCTCTGTAATTTGTAACGATTTGAGTATGACATTCAAAATATTGTTCCCATTGGCCATGTTCAATGGTTCCAGTCTCCCATCATGGTTCATGATGTTTTATCAGAAGGTAACTTGGACAACATTTTGAAAACAATACCTATTGACATTTACCAGAACCTAGGTGTCCTAGAAAATGTCCTGATAGGTGTCGATAGTTCACCTAATAAATTGAAACATAAATGGACCTATTCAAAGAATCCCATGATTTTTTTACTTGTTCCTTTGAAGAAATTCCTAGCATTGACCCCTATATTGTTGAACATGAGATCAAGACATATAAAGGAGCCAGGATAGTCTAGCAAAAACTCTAGTTAGTCAACCCAAAGAATGTTGTATCCATCAAGGCTAAGGTCAATAAGATTCTTCATGCACAATTTATATATCCATTTCCCTTGACCAAATGGGTTTCTAACATTGTTATGGTCACTATGAAATAGGGCACTATTAGGGTGTGTGTCGATTATAGGGATTTAAATAAGGATTTTCTAAAGGATAATTATCCAACCCCATTCATTGATCATATTATTGATGAATGTTATAGTACACAAATATTCTCATTGATGGATGGTTTCTCAAGCTATAATCAAATCCAGATAAAATCAAAAGATCAATACAAGACTACCTTCATTTGTCCTTGGGTTAATTTTTCTTATCTGAAGTTTCCATTTGGTATTAAAAATGTTGGAGCCACTTTCCAGTGGGATATGCCATATGATTTCCACAACATCAAACAAATCATAGAGGGTTACTTATATGATATGGTTGCTCGTCCAAAGCGTCATGCATATCATCCTAGTCACTTGAATTCCATTTTTATCCGATGTAGAAACTATAACATTCATTTGAATCCACATAAATGCATCTTTTGTGTGGTTCTGGGATATTTCTAGGTTTCATTTTGTCCAAGTATGGGACATTGGTTGATCCCTTAAAGGTTTAGGATATTGTCAATTTTCCTTCTCCTGGTACCATGGCCAACTTTAATTTTTGCAAGGAAAGGCAAAATTTTTGCATAGATTCATTGTCAGTTATGCCAAGATCAGAAAAGTTTGTATGCACTTGTTGAAGAAAGGTGTACCTTTTTTGTGGGATGACCAAGCACAACCATCATTTGATGTCCTTAAGAAGACCTTGATTTCAACTTCCTTATTAATTAATTGAGATTTTTTTCTCTATTTCACGGCCTCTGAATCCACCATTGGCATGGTGCTTATACAATAGGATGATTCAGAACGAGAGTGAATTATTTACTATATTAACAAGGGACTTATTGGTCCTTAGCTTTGATACTCTTATGTTGAGAATTTGACATTTGTGGAAGTTTGTGTTCTCCAATGATTACACCATTATATCCTCTTGCAAAATAAAATTATAGTTTCTGATGCAAACCCAATGCAACGCATCCTTAGCCATCAAATCATTTGGGGAATGTACTCAAATTGGATTGTAATCCTCCAAGTGTTTGGCTTGGAATTTGTTTCATATAAGTCTAATAAATCCTTAGCTTTCACAGAGTTTATGTCTGAAATTTACTGATCCGATGAGGAACCAGTGGTTAATGAATCTTTCCATGATGAGTTACTCTTCCTTATTGACACATTTTATCCTTGGTATGGATATGTTTTTGTCTACCTACAGACTCAACATTTCCATCCTCAACTTTCCTGTGATGAATGTTGACACATAAGGCATCTGTGTAGACACTACCTTGTTGTAGATGACACCCTATACCATCAAGGGGTTGATTTTATTCTATGTCATTTCCTTATCCATGAGGAAGATGAAAGAGTTTTGAATGACTACCATGCGGGGGCATGTGGTGGTCATCTCTCTAGTTTGGCCACTACCCAAAAAATACTATGCACTGGCTATTTTGGGCCCACAATATTTATAGATTGTATGAATGTGCTCCAGAAATGTCATTCTTGTTAGATATTCACTTGCAAGATGCATTCTCATCCTACCCCATACATCTGATGTTGACCATTGGCCCCTTTTCTAAGTGGGGCGTTTATTTCATGACATGTAATCATACTTTGTCTCTTGGTCATGGATACATCGTCATAGTCATTTACTACTTCACTAAATGGGTTGATTCTTTGCCTACCTTTTCTAACGATGACACCATTGTTGTTGTTTTCATGTTCAATCATATAATTTTTAGGTTCGGCCTTCTAAATACCATAGTGATGGACCACGAGTCCCATTTTTTGAATAAGATGATGTCTGAATTAGCTTCCAGGTTGGGTTTTCTTCATGAGAACTTGACTTCCTATTACCATCAGGCCAATGGCCAAGTAGAAGTCGCCAATCATGTCCTCAATACAATTATTCAGAGGATGTTAGGGAAATACAATACAAATCGGGATCTTATGCTTTTTTGGGGATTATGGGCTTACCGTACCTCTTCCAAAAATGCCACTGGTTTTACCCATTTCCAACATGTTTAGAGTCTAGAGGTAGTATGACCAATTGAATGCAAAATTGTGTCATTAAAACTTGTTGTAGAAATATTTCCCAATACCTCTGTGGAGGAGGAGTGTCTCTTCTACTTGGCCTGACTTGATGAACAACGTCGTGATGCTACTTTATCCAATGAAACACACAAGAATAATGTCAAATCTTAGTATGAAAAAGCTTTATGTCCTTGTATCTTTTCAGAGGGTGAATTTGTTTTGGTGTATGACAACGACCATGATACCTTGGGAGTAGGTCAGTTTGAACCTCTTTGGAATGCTCCTTACATTGTTAAATGTGTCTTGAAGTGAGGGGCATACAAGATTGTGGCTTACATTGTTAAATGTGTCTTGAAGTGAGGGGCATACAAGATTGTGGATTATGATGGGAATCCTCTTTTAGAGCCCCGTAATGGGTTGTACCTAAAGAATTATTATTCTTAGGCCATCTCGTAACACGATGATTCTTTGTACATAGGTGTGTTTTTTTTTCATTTTGGAGTGGTGTGTTTTTATTTTTTGTGTATGTTAGTTGGCTTGATTAGTTGATAATCATGCCTTACTCTTCATTTGTAGATGCCATCATCCTCCTTAGTCTACATGGGATATGTTCATAGTGCCAGTTGTAGTACCCAAAACATTGCATCCACCTCTTGGGTGATCTTCTTTCCCACTAACAAGATTGGGAGTTCAGGAGGTAGCTATCTTGGGCCTGGAACCAATAATGTTGCAAAGTATAGTGTCTCCATTGAACTATTGTTTGAAGCGCTCACCCTTATAATTTGCCATATATTTGTTATATTGAAATGTCATCTTGTGGTCTCATGGCTGAATCAAACATATAGCATCATACATCCCACTCATTTGTGTAAGTATTTGAGGGTGCATATTTTTGAACATTATTTTTAGCATTTGAATATTTCCATTTTGTAAAAAGGTCTAATTCATTGGTTGATTTCTTACCTAACTATGTCTTAGATTGGAATTTGTCTCATTAAAATTAAGTTTTTAAGCATGCATGTAAATAAAACATGTGTCATCATTCACTACATTTGCACATGCATAAGTAGTAGTAAAAAAAACATGTATATATATAGTCACAAAGTGTGATTACATATTTCCAAAAAAGTGGCGCATATACAAAATTGGGGCTCTACTGGCCTCCTGATACATAAAAATGTCAATCAACTAATATATGATTTTGGTACAAAAAAGGGTGTCATTGACTACTCAATCCTCATACTCATGGTAGCACAAAAATTCCTGAGCCACTTTCTAGATAAGTCAACAAAATGGGTGGGAAACACCTTTATATTGTCATTGCATGTGTGCAGGAATATCTTGTTCTAGTGCGGCAGGGAATCCCATGGTCATCCCCTCCAAATTATGTCAGACATAATCCAAATTCTCACTTCTAACACCTCCTTCCCCTCCTAATGACTCATCGTCTCTACTACAACAATGATCTCTACCCCATCCTTCCAAATGCTCCAATCGTAAATTTTCAAAACATGAATTTGTGTCAGTATGCACCCACCAAAAAAAATTGTATAATACCAAAATACCCCATAAAAATGGAAATATGAAAAAACTAAAAAACAACTTCCCTGTGGGTTCGCATACCTCACTTGGGGGAAGTACCAACTCTAGATCCTAGAATAATTTCATCCTCATATAGGGTAAATCCTAAATTCTCATGATATGGTGACACCACCAACAAGCAAACCAAATCCCATAGTGATCATGATGTTGTTCCCTAGTAGCCTCACCATGTACTTGGCCCAATATGTCATCCATGGATCTAAGGGTGTTGGATCACCCATCACCATATGTAGCCTCAATTGAGGCACCCATTCTATAAAATAGTCACCAACAAGGAGCCATACCCGAACTTCTTTTATTTCCCTCTCTTACAGTGAGTTAATTTTATTTTCATATTGGAAAGGACCCCCTCGTACCAGTTGAATATGGTAGGATCTAAGCACACTAGGGCCACTTGAATGTTGACATTAGAGGTCAAATGAGAGGTTGTTGATCCTGAGGCCCTGGTGATGATGAATACGATGGTCTTGAGTGGTATATATACAATATCCTGAATGGGGATCTAGCCACTCATCCTTTGCAAATGAACCCGACAGAATTCCTCAGTAAAATCCATGATCAAACTCTCATCTCCACCTGGTGAGTAAGTCACTTTCCATGGTATACCTCTTTAAGATAATACCGTGAAAAAATATATGTCATCTATGTCCACCTATAGAACCTTTCCATGAATAATCAAACATTATTGGTTAGGCTCGTGGTACTAGACCAGTTGGTCTAGTAAAAATTCATGGGAGACCAATAGTGGGAAACATAAGAACTTTAATATCCCACACTCCTTGAGATATTCCAAGATCATATTATCACCTTTTGCAACATAGTCATCAACCTCATTGGATATCTCTTTCCATTCAATCATATTTATATAATTTTCATGCATCTAGAAGAAAAATAACATAGGCACCCATCAATAAAAAATTCCCAAAGACATTTCCTGATATCTAAAACCCTAACCTAAGGGTGCATGATCAATTTACCCAAGTAATTTCCCTAGTCCTCGTTGGACGATCTAAGAGTATCATGCAAGGCCCTACGTGATGCCCCCAATGCATCATGTGAGGCCCCACATGACCCCCCCAGGGTGTCACATCATGATTCCGTAGACTCGACTCAGTCGAATGCTCAACAGGCCTGTGGGACGTGCAATTTCTCGACAAACTTGAAAAAATTAACAAGGAAATGTGTAGGGGGGTTTCTTGTGTTTACCTAGAACATGATTGTTGATTGAATTCTTAAATAAATTTCCACAATGAGCTCCACACCTACTCTTAGAAGAGGTGTTTCTCCTCAAGTTGTCCACACTCCTCTCTTGACAAGTGAAGAATGATTTTTTTGCAAGGTGAGTTTCCTTTTATAAAACTTTTGGGCAATAAAAAACTATTTTTTTACCATCAGAATAGGTAAGTGGGTTTCTATTTGAATTCATTATTATTTTAATGTCAGTTTCACTTTAATTGACCTTAGAATATAGTTTATGCATCTTGATAGGATGACAAGGAATTTTTATGAAGATGGCGATATCCACTACACTTGAGGTATATATTCCTAAACTGGCATATATAGATATGCTTTTCCCTACTTTTTTCTGCCTTCTATTATTAACCATTAATATTTCCATAATTATTCCTTAGGTTCATACCCAATTGATTATGCCACTAGCCACTCATTTTTCACATTGTGACTAGTTCGGTAGTGCCTACCCTTCCTGGGTTACCTAGTTAGCACCTAGATTTCCATTTGGTTCCCATGTTGCATTTTTACTTAGGCTCAAGAGCCCTCCTTTATCCCCATCATGAATTGAATATTGAGCCTCATTTTATCTCTTTGTCTATATTCTATCCATATCCCATGGAGGCTCCTAAACATTTTTACTATTTCTTAATGATCTCCTATGCATTTGTTTCTCTCTTCATGATCTCGTTGTCTATATTCTATCCATATCCCATGGAGGCTCCTAAACATTTTTACTATTTCTTAATGATCTCCTATGCATTTGTTTCTCTCTTCATGATCTCGTTGTTGCTTTTATGTCTGCCCATATCATTCTTACCACTATGTAGCCTCGAACATATACCTCTTACATTATTTGGCCTCCATTTTGCATCCACCTACCCATGGAAAAAACAACTACTAAGAGTGGATCTCAATTTCCAATACCATTTGCATTCCTCATTGCTTAGGTCATTCCCATGCACTTGGAATATAGAATCATTCTATTAAGCCACTCATTTTCTCCCATCGAGTATACTTTTATCTCCTTCCTGGACTCTTAAAAGGACACAATAAGACACTCACGAGTATCCTTTTAACTCTTTTTCTGGCTAGTTAAAACTAAACGAAAAAGAAAGGTCAAGCATACTTGTGTCATTATTTATGTTAGAAAAATAGGATCACAGAGCCATAAAATAAGACAAATGTGGAAATAAAACAAAGAATATACAGAATACAATAGAGACAGAAATATGTGTGGTTCACCCAGTGTGGGCTACATCCACCAGAGAAATTTCCAG
>CBVK0100086762.1:0-10533 GCA_900067695.1 Picea abies
GAAACAATTAAGACCCCAGGTCTTTTACAACCATTATCCATCCCAAGTCAACGCTAGGAGGAGGTTTCCATGGATTTCATCACAGTGTTACCGAAGTTTGAAGGAAAGAGTATTGTCACAGTGATTGTTGATAGAATTACCAAGTACGCACACTTTTGTGTACTCTCTCATCCCTTCAAAGCTAGTACAGTTGCCACCACATTCATGGAGACAGTTCAAAAGCTACATTAAAGCCCAAAGATTATTGTAAGTGATAGAAATACCATCTTCAATGGACATTTTTTGACATAATTATTTTCTTGTTTGGGTACTCAATTGGCTCATAGCTCATCCTATCATCTTCAATCTAATGGAAAAAATGAGATAGTGAACAGATGTCTGGGAGGATACCTTTGTTGCTTTGTCTCTGATAAATAAACACAATGGTTCAAATGGTTACCCTTGTCAAAATGGTGATATAACACTTCCTTTCATATTGCAACACAAATGAAACCATTTATGGAACTCTATGGATACCGTCCTCCTTCCATTGTTTCTTCTCTAAAATAAAAATCTAAGGTTCAAGCAGTGGAATATCACATCGAGCATCAACAACAAGTTCTCCAAATCTTAAAGGACAACCTAACCATGACACAGAATTGTATGAAACAACAAGAAGATCAACATCGTAGTGAAATAAGTTTTGAAGTAGGGGATTGGGTGTTTTTAAGACTACAACCATACAAACAGATGTCCCTTAAGCAAGCCAAGAATGATAATAAATTATCAAAAACGTACTATGTCCCTTATAAGGTGTTGCAAAAGATTGGTACTATGGAATACAAATTGGAGTTGCCTTCATCTTCACGAGTACACCCAGTTTTCCGTGTTTCATGCTTAAAGAAGGTTATAGGTGACAAGATCCTAGTTCAAACTATATTTCTAGAACCCGACGAGGAAGGAAAAATCATATTGGAGCCTGAAGCTATCACCGACACAAGTATTCTCCAGCTGAAGAATAGATCCATTTCAGAGTATCTCATTAAGTGGAGGAAATACCTGTTGAAGATTCCACTTGGGAAGATGAGTCTTTTATACAGAATCATCCATAATTAATCAAGCGTTGTGGACAACACTTTTTTGAAGGGGAGGGGCATGTTAATCCCTAAATAGTGGAACATTACCCCTTAATTAGGGAATATTACATTAGTAATGTTATTTTGTTTATGTCGGCTTGGGTCCATTAGTTGTAATTGTACCTCCTAGTCTCCTATGTATACCAAGGAGACATTGTTCGTTTGGATTCATCTTGTATTTGGAAATTTATGTGGTGTATAAGGAGGTTGCCCCCTCAAAGAATCTTATTATCTGAAATATCTCCTTTTCAAGGCGTTGAGTACTTATTCCTAGGTTTTTCTATGTTATATTGATATTTGGTTCCTAATAATTTATTTCCATCAAACACAAGGGAAATCCACCAATCAACGACCAATGAGGAGATGCCATCTGTTAGGTTCAAGGTTACTGACCAATGATGAAAGTAGGCCTAGGGTGCAAGGTAGGAAAACAAATTAATATGATTCTGAGATACACTGAGGGTATGACCGACATGCAAATTAAAGAGTTCTGAGGAGTGGTAGACACAATATTTATACTTGCTTTGAACACGAGCATGAGATAGATAGATAACTCATGCAACATAGATTTAACATTGATCATTGACAAAAGTTTATGACATAGGAGGCATCGAAAAACTCTCCATAAAGACTGGAAGAATAACTAGTCAGAGGACTAGACTCTAAGTAATGAACTCATCTTCCTAAGGTAATGTTAAATCCAAACCTTGGATGAAAATGGACTCAATATTTTGTGCTCTATTCAAAGGAGACATGACTGTTTCCGATAGGAGATAATATTCTTTTCTCGCCCATCTTTTTTTTTTGTTTTTTCATAGTAAAAGAAATGCTATGATATAGGAGAGGAAACAAGTGTTGTGAATAAGCAACTAGTTATAAGTAGTGGAACATGTCTATGCTCAATGCAAGGGAATGCATGTGGGGCATGGAAACTCGGGGGGATGTTTCCTCTATGGGTAAAGGGTGTCAAGCTGCAAAGGATATATGGAAGGCACTGCTTGGATAGTGATGAGAATTTTTGGGGTAAGAGGATTATAATGAGAAATCAAGAGCCGACAATAGGCTCAACATTGCAACTAGGAAAATGGAATGGAATTACAACTTAAATCAAAAGTGTCACTTTTCGTAGATGTTAGTCCCCTAGGCTCGAAAAAGTATAAAATAATACCCAAGAGAAATCTTCTAGCCAATGATGACTAGAGTATTCATTTTTCATAAATATTCTACTTGGTTCATAAAAGGGTTAAACTTATACCAAATAGATGTCCTTTTGAAACCATTTAACGCGTGTGAAAGAGACAAGTTCACTCGACAATATTTTTGTTTTTTTGGGAGTCGAAAAAGAGATTAACCAAGACTTGGGGGGAGTCTTATAGGTAGTAGTCAGAATGATATCGAGTAAGAAAAATGGGGTTCGAATGCAAATCCATATTAGAACTATAAGGAACTCCTAGTCCTATGGAGTAAATTTTTCATGGGCACCAAATGACAAAAGGGTTCTAACTAGGGTACCCATGTTGGTAAGTCTCTACCATTTAATAATGACACTTCTAGTAGTAGTGAGAAGGTTCTGTGTTACTAAGAAATGGGTTCGTACCTAGGGCATATGAATCACGGTCATAAGATGATGCAAAAATTCATAGTGGGGTGAGAACCTATCTTATATGTCGGTGATGGAATATACCTATCGGAGGCACAAAAAAACGATATGATGTTGTAAATCTATTAGAAAACCTTGGACAAAATGATCCAGATTATTTTGAGAAGGACATGAAGACAAAAATATAACCGATATATAATGAGGAAGTACACAAAGATAATGCGAAGAAAACAAAAATACAGTGAAAACAACTTCTATTAATGAACAAGAGATAAAAACACTATAGAACACAAACTAGCAGAATGGGCTAGCCTATCTCTGAAAAGAAAGAGATGTTGGCTACACTTCATTCATAACAAGCTTTACATCACACTCCATTGCATGATTAAAGGGCCTCCTTTACCTCAATTATATATGAGAGAGTGAGAGGAGAACAATTCCCATGATGCATGTGGGATAAATTGGACCAAGTTTATAAAATTCCATAGACATGTAAAACACTAGGACTTCCCAGGCAGTCACCCATCCGAGAACTACTCTAGCCTAAGCACACTTAAATACGGAGTTCTAATGGGATCCGATGCATTAACACTATGTTGTAGGCATGTACATAAAACCACTAGGAAATCATTACATGATGTCTATAATTAACAAATGAAGATGAAATTACATTCCATTCCCCATCAAAAGGGTGAATATCATGGTTGATCAAAACCATAGGATCAAAATGGTGATTCAGTGAAAAAGGTGGATGGCCACCGATATTCGTATGGATCATTCCTCCCCACTTAGTAAGAAATTTTCCCCATTGCGTCAAGTTCCCTTGGGAGATGAGGAGACTTATGCTAAATCTGAAGTTCAGTGCGTTGCTTGCCTTGCTGAAGAAGTTGTCCTGCTTGGCTTGTTGAAGGCGGTCATGAACCTGTTGCTAGAGGGGTTTGATCCATTCAACCAATATAGCTTCATGATCTACCTGATTTTGGGAGGAATCTATCGGTGACTATGATGTTATAAAATTGATTGTATGGGTAGTGTGGAGGCACCCTCATAGGTAAAGCAAGAACATCTTGGTACTCTTCTACAATCATGTCAATCTACTTCTGCTGCATAGAAAGATCTTGGGTTGAGGCTGCAATGTCCTTCTTTTCACCTTATGATCAGATTGTGAAGAGGATAAACTTTGCAATATGAGAGATTACTTTGTCGCTTTTTTTTGGTGGGACAATAGTCGGAACTACCTCTGGTATTCAGTATAGTTGACCCCCCAGAGTAACAATGATGCTACGGGGTCAAGACTCATAAAAAAACATGACACCTTCACATATATGGATGGCCTAATAGAACATCAAATATTTCTAGTGGAGAAACATCACACAATACCTCATCCTTGAAGGGCTTGATGTTGTAGGACAAAATAAATTGCTTGCTGACATGAAGATCTTGACCCTAGCAAAGCCACTCGATGTTGTATGGTTGTGGGTGTGGTGTTGTTGGAAAATCCAACTGCTTGACAACCTCTACTGAGATGATGCTCTTTTGGCATCCCCTATTAACAATAAAATGCATTGGGGTACCCTTCACCCACATCTATGAATTGAAGAGTTACTCCCCCTCCTCAGGATCCTCTTTTGGTTAAATTGTTGCAGTTGTGATAGCAACAGTGGATTCTGCATCAATGATTTATCTCCTTTTATTATTTTTTGGTCCAAGTCGAGGTTTGACTCTTTGTCTTTGATCTTGGCCACCAATGACTGTATTGAGCGACATTCATCAGCATTGTGTCGAAGGTTGTTGTGGAACTCACACCAATTTTCGGTGTCTTTCTTATACTTCCCGTTACCCTTCTTTTCTTGCATATGGGACTGGATCTCTTGAGTTTGGACTTCCTTTCTCTGTCCTTCATTATGTGAGTTAGAGTATCCTTTTCCATGCTTCTCCCACTTACTTTGTTTCTTGAATTTATTCTTGATTTTGATTTCATATCGATAAGAAACTCCCAGTGAGGAGATTTCCAAGAAATCCATATTTGTTTGGATGTACCTGTGTATAGCACTATGGTACTTCAAAACCAGGTGCCACTCAGAGTCTTTGATACCCAAATTTGAGTGCAAGGTATGAAATATGTTGGTGTACTCGGACACCGTCTGGTCTCTTTTATGATGCAGAGTTGTCCATCTCATGTATTGGTCATCATAGTTTCTGATAGGGTACAACTCCTCCTTTAGAGAATCTACAAAGGCTGCCCAAGTGGGTTCTCTCCCAAATAATTTAGATTCATCCACGATGTACCTCCCCCAACAACCTTCCCACCAAGATCTGACATGGGGAAGAGATTTAAGGAGCGTGAAGGTGATCTTTTCGATGTCAAATTTTTTTTGGACAGAGTAATAACCTTCTAGCAGATTCAACCATTTTTCTAGATCATTTGCATCTAGCTGGCCTTCAAATAATGGGATATCAAAATTGAATTGTACCTTGAAGGGTGTCGTACTTGCGAAATGGATTCTTTTCGAATATTCATCATTCACTGCCATTGGTAGTCTTCGAAGGATCTGAGCAATTTTTTCCATCATCTCGTTCCTTGTTCACATAAGGGATTCCTCAAGCAACGTCTTGAAAGGACCTCTTTCTTTGTAATCTCTCTTTTATTCTGCCATGGGAGGTCACTTGGGCTGGCAAGAGCAGTTTTCCTCAAGCGAAACTAGCTTGAGATCCAACTCTCTATACCCTAACCTAGTTGGGAACCTACTCTGAGAAACGACAAGGAGCAACCTGCTCTGATACCACTGATCCTGATTATTTTGAGAACGACATGAAGACAAAAATATAACCAATATATAAGGAGTAAATACACAAAGATAATGTGAAGAACACAAAAATACAGTGAAAACCAACTTCTATTAATGTACAAGAGAGAGAAACATTGTAGAACACAAACTGACATAATGGGGTAGCCTATCTCTGAAAAGGAAGAGATGTTGGCTACACTTCATTCGCAACAATATTTACATCACACTCCATTGCATTATTAAAGGGCCTCCTTCACCTCAATTATATATGAGAGAGTGATATGAGAAAAATTCCCATGATGCATGTGGGATAAATTGGACTAAGTTTATAAAATGCCATAAGCATGTAAAATTCTAGGACTTCCCGAGAGGTCACCCATCCCAGTACTACTCTAGCTTGAACATGCTTAATTGTGGAGTTCTAATGGGATCTAGTGCATTAATTCTATGTTGTAGGCATGTACATAAAACCACTAGGAAATCATTACATGATGTATATAATTAACAAATGAATATGACATTACATTCCATTCCCCATCAAAAGGGTGAATATCATGGTTTATCAAAACCACAGGCTCAAAATGGTGATTCAATGAAAAAGGTGGATGGCCACCGAGATCCATATGGATAAAAAAACCTCTTCAAACCAGGTCTTTCACTACGCTATTAGTCCATAGGGAAAAACTATATAAAAATTGATTTTATATATTTCATTTTTTGTGTTTTTTAATTTGATAATGGCAAAACAAAAAATTTAAATATTTAAAGGATGAAATATAAAAAACATTTGGTCTTCGACATTACTTATATATGTTACAATCGATGAATGTAGGAATGTGTTTTGTTTACTTAGTTATGTGACAAATGCCAATCTAGAATGTAATTAGAAGATGCATTAGATACTAGATTAGAACTTCTAGGGATGTGATTATAAGTAAGAAAATCAAAGTATCATTCCAAAAATCGTATTTGTAGGAATCGTCAGAGTAAAGTAGGATCTCTCACACATTAACTTCCATTCAAATGACATACAAATAACTGGGAGTATAGGCGAACTTCTAAAGATCGAACACCATGTGAAATGCAATTGTGTAATAGCTCTATAACAATGCTATACTCATCCACATTATTCGTTGATGGCTCTAGATAAATACTGCCTGATTACACCAGTTGTCCCTTAACCCAAGCGACGGAAACCAAGTTCTGCGTATGACGATTGCTGCCATCAATGAATCCTAAGTATACCGAAGACTCTATTGACATCCACCAACCAAGGGAAAACTCAATAAGCAAGTCGATGATACAAAAGAAACAAAAGAAAAGGAGTATATACACTAATATACAAAGGTCACGCTCGAGTTTGAGGGCTCAAGCATAATACCTTTTAAGGTAGAGCCCATTTTTGGGCTCATCGAGCACATTCCCTTCATAATATTATAATTTGTAGGCTCCTTTCTCTAGGACACATTGTACAATATAAGGACTGTGCCACATGGGGTTGAAATTTCCTACCCCCAACGGTTCTTTGGCTTGGTCGTAAAGGAGAACCAAGTCACCCTCAGTGTACTGCCAGGGACAAATAGACTTATTGTATTGGACCTTAACATGTCATTTATTCACTTCAATAGTCGTAGAGGTGTCTTGGCATTGCTCATAAAGGTGCTCTAGGTATATGAGGCGTTCTTCAAGATAGGTCGTGTCAGGTAGGAGCTCGATTGAAAACTTAAGGGAAGGGATTTTGCATTCAATAGGAAGAATCAATTCCACACCATGTACTAACTGAAACAGTGAGAAACTGGTGGAAGTCTTTACCATGGTTCGGTATTCCCAAAGTGTAGGGTAAAACATCACATGCGAGTTAGATTTACTTGGACTGACAATTTTTTGCAAAATCATCTTTAGAGATTTATTTACAACCTCTACTTGTCCATTTGACCGGGGATAATAAGGGGAAGAATGATCATGTGTAACCCTCAGTTTCGATGCCAACTCTGTCATCATCTCATTCTACAAGTGACCTTCGTGATCAATGACAATATCTCTTAAGATTGCGAATCAGGCTATAATCTGATTGAATACGAAAAGTGTTACAGTCTTACCATCGTATTTAACGGTAGGAATGGCCTCATCCCATTTAGTAAAATAATCCACAACCATGATAATATGATATTTTCCCCCAACCGAGGTTGGTTTGTAGTCCATTAAATCCACCCCCCACTTAGTGAAGGGACTGACAATGAAAATTGGGTGAAGAGGGGCTGGGTGCGAGCGCGTTTTCCAAGCAAACACCTGGCAAGGGTGACACTTCTTAACTGCTTCAATGCAATCATTAAAAATTGACGATAAAAAATAATTGGCTCGCAATATCTTTAGGGTTGTCGCAAGCTCGAATAAATCACCACCTCATGCCCCACTGTGACAGTCATTGAGAAAAATCTCGACCTCCTCGTGAGTTAAACAACGACGTAAAATATTATCCACCCCTCGAAAATACAAAGTGTCACCAATAATAAGGTATTTTTTAGCCCGATGACGTATACATCATCATTCGTCTCTCGAAAGATGCTGGGGGAGCTTAAGGGTTTGAACATAGATTAAATTTTTTTTTTATGTACTAGCGGTCCGAAGACGAGATAATGAATATATGCTCATCTGTGAATGAATCGTCATGAAAAATATCCTTATATAGTCTAGGGAAGTCTGACATCAATTCTGGAAAAACTAGCGATTTATTGGATTTCGCAAGAGAAAAATCGAGATCAAATTCTTACAAAACAACAATCCACTTATTGTATTTCCCCCCTATGATATGCCTAGTAAGTACATAATGAAATGGATTTATATCCACAACAACATTAGTTTTGCAGAGTAAGATATATTGCCGTAATATTTGAACACAACGACCAAGGCTAGCTTCTCTATGTGAGAGTATTTGAGTTCAGGACCAACTAGATTTTGAATAAGGTAGTAGACAATGTGCTCATGGAGCTCATCATCCTACTAAACAAGTACCATACCAACCGTCCCTTCGAACATAGCAATATAAAGCAAAAAGTCTCTATTGTATTCTGGGGGCTTCAGTAGAGGCATCGATACTAAGGATTTCTTAAGAGAATCAAAGGATTCTTGGGCTCACTCATCCCATATGAACACAATGTCCTTCAAAATATGCACAAAACCTTTAGTTATATTGGCATAGTTAACTATGAAACTATGCAGGAATTTAGCCTTCCCCTGTAAACCCTAAAGTTGTCAAATGTTGTGCAGGGGAGGCAGCCAAAGTATTTCCTCAACCTTCATATGATCCATCATGATCCCATGCTCAGAAACTATGAATACTAAAAGATGACCAAACCTAACGCAAAATATGCACTTGTGAGGGTTCAACCGAATGCAATAATAACGACATCTCTCAAATACTAGTCAAAGGTGAGTCAAGTGATCTACCCTCTTGCTAGAGTGAGTACTGAGATCATCTAGGTAAGCTTCGATGATGTGCTTAAGATCATGAAACACAAAGGTCATGGCACGTTGAAAGGTCCTTGCAACGTTTTTAAGACCAAAAGGAATTTTACGGTATGCAAAGGTACCCCAAGGAAAAATAAATGATGTCTTGTGTTGATCCTCAGGTTTGATCTAAATTTGATTATAACCTGAAAATCCCTCCATAAAGGAAAAGACTATGCTTCCCGCACACTCGTCAATAATATGGTCAATAAAAGCAATGGGAAAGTTATCTTTAGGACATGCTTTGTTTAGGTCTCTAAAACTCATACATATGTGGACGGTTCCTTTCTTTTTATATATGGGAACAGGGTTGTACACCCATTCGATCAAGGGAACTAGGTATATGAAGCCAACATTGAGTAGGTTTTCCACCTCTTCCTTAATAGCGAGGGCCTTCCTAGGATTAACAACTCTAAGAAATTGTCGAACAAGTTTAGCTTTCAGATAAGTTTTAATTTCATGTTTGACAATGTTGGTGTCGATCCCTGACATCTCTTCGTATGACCAATAAAATACATCTTGAAATTCCTTGAAGAGATCGGTGTAGTTATAAATTTCCTCGGGCGAAAAAATCCGCACCGATATATATGTTTTCAATTTTACTAGGGGTTTGAGAGATGTTGATCATGATGGTACAAGAACTGTTCACCATATTTTCTTCGACATAAATACCATGCGTATCTAACAGAACCACGGTGTGACTGACCATAGCACTCAGGGTGGACCTAAACTCATCCTGTTAAATCCTAACAAGCTTCGAGAGAAAATAGGATTGATGATGCATATCATCCCAAGGGCTATCAAGACCAGACATGGCCTCTAATATGGCTTCATCTGAGGGTAAAGTATCGTCAAATAAATCAAGTGAACAAGATGATTGGACGACCCATATGGGATCTAAGATGGGATCCACCTCATCCTTCCGCGAGGAGGAAGGATCTGGGTCAGTAGTAGCTTCTTGAATATATCGATACACAACTTCTACCACAGAAAATGGCATTTCCATACTGATGTGTGAATGACCTTCATACGACATAGATAGGAAAGGTAGGGTCCTGTTGAGCACTCAACACACCCTAAAAAAGGTCTATGACTTTTCTTCTTTTTTGGGTACCACTCAATCTTTTGCATCGACTATGTTCACTTCAGTTATGAAACTGATACCTTCACTTAATATTATATGTATCCTGATTGAATTAATTAAAGTTTATTGAATGTGTAACGAAGTTTCATATTAACCATAAAGAGGACTTGACAACCACACAAGGAATCGGCGACCCAGAAGTTTCCCCAATACGCTTCAAAGGTTCGGCATCGGTAAAAGTGGTAAGGTGGAGAAAATCGTTTGGAAAGTCAAAGTAGCCGAGTACCGAACCTCCTTGGTGTCGACCGATGAAAGCGTTTCTTTCCTATGAACAACCCCTGGAAGGATTCCTTCGAAGTCTGATCTGTTGATTAAGTTTGGTTGTCAGTGATGTCAACCCTTGAAGAAAGCCCTATAGCACAAAGGTTTGGGTAATGG
>CBVK0100086766.1:0-24221 GCA_900067695.1 Picea abies
AAGTTTCCCACCAATGTTTGACATGGGGGAGAGCCTTAAGGAGTGCGAAGGTGATCTTTTCCTTGTCAGAAAAATTATGAAAAAAGAAATAACCTTCTAGTAGATTTAACCATTTATCTAGGGCATCTACATCTATTTGACCTTCAAATACAGGAATATCAAAATTAACGTGTACCTTAAAAGGTGAGGTGCCTCCAAAGTGGTTGCTTGATGAAGATGTGCCTGATGCTATCGACAGGTGTTGAAGGATGTGGGAAAAATTCTCCATCATTTCGTCCCTCTGTCGCGTGAGAGCTTGCTCAAGAAACAGACTAATAGGATCGTCTGCTCCATCATTTTTCTTTTCTTCTGTCATTGATGGTTTCTTGTGTGTGCGAGAGCGATTTTCCTTAAGAGAGACAAGCTCGAGACCCAACTTGCTATACTCGGACCTCGTCGGGGACATGCACTGAAAAACGATCAAGAGCAGCCTGCTCTGATACCACTGATTCGGATTATTTTCGACACGAAATGAGAGTGGAGATATAATAAAGAAATGCACAGAGATATTGTAGATATTCAATAATATAATAGAAAATGTATCAGAGATGCAACCATAAACATAGATATATAGTATTACACGATTTCTATTAATCCGAGAAATGTACAGAGACTATAAAAATACAGAGTGAAAGACTCACCAGAATGGTGGCAGCTTATCTCTGAGAAGAGATGTGATGGCTACTCACATTCGCAAAAATATGATTACAATGAGGCTCTAGAGGCATTTTTACAATAGACGAGAATGCCAAAAGTCATAGACATCCCAAAGCCTAACCCTAGGAGATGAAGCGCCAAAAGTCATGTGGGCCTTGTTTGGGTAAGTTGGTGCATCAACTTCTCGGGGTCGTTTAAGCACAATAACAATTGATTCACTCCCCCCCCTCTCAATTGTTTTTAGTAATTTCAACATCTGCAACTTCATGAATTATAGGGGCCCATTCTACAGTAAAATCTGTAGGGTTTTTCTTTCCAAATAGTCTACAAAGAATCATAGCTACGTACATAATGTATGCATCATAGGAAGTTTTAGAATATGTTCCATGACTATATTCTTTAAATTTGTTTCCATTCGCCCACCAGGTTTTAACTATATCATGGACAGTCCTATCATAACCTGTACATTCGTCTTTCTCAAATTTTATCATAAATGATGCATTGAAAAAATATTTTGGATTACTAGATAATTTATACATTACTTGGATGTCCTCAGGTCAAAATGAGTTGACAATAGTATTTTGATGGATGTAAATGGTTTTGGTCGGTATATCCACATGGTCCAGGGCCCAGCGTATCATATCCATATAGGGTAACAATTTTGGCCTTGTTGCAGCTTTGTGAAGCTCTGACTTGGCTGTCTCTTTAAGATTATTTACAGTAGAAACATATTCACCCTCACTTGATTCATTAGAAGGGATGGATTTCTCATCTTCTAGGATTTCATAAACCCATACCCATGATTTGATGTTGTCTGTTAGGCGATCAGTAATGTCTAAATAAATTTCTAAATTTAGGTTTGGCTCTTCTACAAAATCATGTCTTCTTATTGATTTGTGCAACACCATGATTTTTTGTCTACAATATTAGCCCCTGTAAGAAACAAGATTTATGAATACAAATGTAGAGATGAGATAAACTTTAGGATGTGAATGGAGAAATGTCTCAGAATTCAAATCTTTTATCAAATTGAAATACAAAACACTAATTAATTTTATATTCAATCTCTAAGTAATTCGAATGAAAGAGTAATCATGATAAAGTTGGTGAATTTATTACTTGATGAAAGTGAATTTTTTTTAATCTTTCACACTTGTTATAGTCCAAAAAATCCACATCTATGCATCCAAGACATTGGCCCATCCATTTGCATCCTTTTCCAATCATAATGTTGAGGTTTCCTTCAAAAACAACTTTTTGGATAATGTATGCGCTCTGTTGCACTATCAGCGCACATACATACACGTGCTGCATGCTATTCCACCCAGGTACATATCTGTGTTGCATGTTAGTCAGCCCGCATTTACTCCCAAAAAATGCAAAAAATATAAAATTATGTCTATTTCGGTGGAGTTTACAGGCTATGAAGGGTTTCCTAACCATCTTACCCCTTGTAGCCCTTCCCCAAACCGAATAATCATATTTTTCTCATATAAAAAGGGGTCTAGTGGGATCATTTGAAGATATGAACAAGAAGACAAGAAAACTATGCCAAAATCTTTTTTCTCTCATTGCCCAAGTTTTGCATCTTTCTTTGAGTTTTATCCTTAGCTTTCCCTTCCATCCATTCTCCCTATGCAACCCTTCCTTCATCCCATGTTGGCATGGTTGTTGTGAGAATTCTATGTGGGATTGGTGCACTTGGAGTCATGACAGAGGAGCCCAGACTTGGTTCGTGGAATAGTGTCAACAAGAAAAGGTTGTAACCTTTCATCTTGTTTATGAATAATAGAGATTATCTTTGTGCTCAACACACGTCTCTGTCATATAGAAGAGTTTTTTCAAAATACTTTTCTTTCATGTTAGGAATCTCTTGGATTCTTAGGTCTTCTTGAGTTCTCTAGGGTATTTGTTGACTATGTTGGCTAGTTTCAAGGCTCATATTATCTTGAAACTTGTAAATAATCTTTTTGTTTCTTTAACTCTTTTGTTTGTTTTCAAGGTTAAGGGTGAACTTGCAAGCTTTAGGTCCTTCTGTGGATTCTAGTGAATCTATGCTTTCAAGAAGTGGCTCAGTGTATGTGTCAGTATTTGGTTTTTCATCTCTTTCTCTTGATTTGAAAAAGACAAAATATCATTTTCTTGTTATTTTCATTTCTAAGAATATAAAAATAAAAAACATTGTTGTAGTTCATTAACTGCATTTGCATTTTATTGTGCATGTTTTTTTGGTATTTGTAGCATATGTTGTTTCTACAAAAGAAAAGAGTTATAATTCCAAGTTATTTCTAGGCTTCCTCCTTGAAAGTTTTAGTAGTTTGCATTGCATTTTGAAATGAAAAAGAATTCTAGGATCTTGGTCTATATTTTGAAAAGTTTGCAACTTCAAAGTTAAAAAAACATTTTTTCAGTTCTAGAACGTAGTTTTCTTTCTACACAATGTTCTAAAATCTTATTAACTCTTCTATTTCATATCTCAAGAACACCATGATTTTCACTTACGTTCCCCCTAACTAATTAATCCATTTAAAATCAATGATTAATGCTAAAATAAACTAGACGTTTCTGTTTATAAGTTACAACATATAGTGTAGGATTTAGGGCCTTGAAATAGGTGTGGAGAGGAAACTCTTCAAGGTCACTTAAATAAAATTAAGATTCTATGATAGGGAGTGTAAAATTCTAGTTTTTTAAGAGTTAGTTGGGACCCCCCTCTAACACAAGATCTAAACACAAGGTCGCATGAGGAAAGGTAGAGGAGATAACCCCTCCAAATACGGACCAAACGTAGTGAGGATTGTATATTGAGGGGAATCCTTGGGATCTTTGTTGATCTCATTTGACTATGGAGCTTCATGGAACTCAAATATGTTCAGGATCCTTGGTTGTCTTCCAGACCATTTTCCTTTGGTACCCTTGAAAGGCTTCGAACTTTGCTATCCTTCTTATTACAATCAACCTGACTGTCAACTATACTCGCATGGTGACTGACTATGAGCTGGAAACCTAGTTTCATTTTTGTAGGGACTTACATAGGTTACTGCAGGGGTATAATATGGTACCTAGGGCAAACGTCAGATCACACTTTTCATATTATACTCGAAGGGTGTTTCCATGTTTGAGTTACACTTGCATCGGTAAGTTTCTCTAGTGTTGATTGGCGTAACTGTTCTTCCTGCCAGTCTGTTGATTGCTTTATTTTTCTTTAAGGAATTTTTAGTGTGTGCTCTATGTTTCACGCTAGATTAACCTTAGAGTGTCAGTCGATCATTTCACAAAGTTGAATATCAACAACTCTATTATTCGCATAGTCTTCAGGGCCTCCCATCGATTACCTATGAGCCACCTCCACGACCGTTGAGGTGAAGGATAGATCAAGAGGGTTATTTTGAAGCAAACAAACTGTTGGAAGTTGTGCCTGAACCTTCTCCTAGAGAAGATACACTTCACCAGATGAGTCTATCATTTTTTACCTCGAAGTTGAAGGCTCCAGGCCCACAAAGGCTCTGATCAATTATTTATCAACGCCACTCCTTATTCATATAGTCCCTCATGAGGTGAATTCACCTGATCGTCGTCTTGTTAGATGATCGACGATGGAAGAAACTAATGCTACCTCTTCTAGGAGTCCTCATATTCCCATCCCGACTATGGCAGGAGGGGGTGTCATTACCCCTCACCCACCTCCACCTATAAGGACTATGATTAACCAGACACCTACAACTTCTAGTAGTGGAACAATCCCCACAATGACTATGACCATTGTTCCTTCTATACAGAACATGTCTAGTGCTCCCTTTTCGTACGAGTTGTTGGGTTTCAACACTAGCTTGAATTTAACTTACTCTACTTTTAAGAATATTGGTCTGAGGGAAGGGAGTTCTAGTGCTCCCTTTCAAGGATCCTTCACGGGAACCACTGCTTCATTTAATGTTATTCCTTATGGTGGGGTTCATATCTCTCCTCCGTCCCCTTTTCTTGGAGGTGCTTTCCAGCGGTCATCTAGGCTTAATACCATTTCCATCTTGTTCAGTGGAGGGATTCATGGGCCCTAGTCCTATATGACTCTGTTTGGGTCTATTCCTTTCTCTTTGTTTGGTTCTTTTAGAAAAAACACTTTCTCATCGTCTTCGTTCTCGTCAGGGGGAAACCCAGTCTTTAATAAACCCAACCCTATGCAAGGATTTTTTCTTTTGTAGGGAGTGATGACATGAGATTTATCCTCTCAAGGTATTGGAAATCCATGGTAGGTCTCTTTTCCTTTGAAAGGGACGTCGATCGGGGGAAACCCCTCCCATGCTCAGTGGAACCCCAGACAGGGTTCAATACCTATGCTAGGAGGATTGGTTGGGGGCATCCCCAACCAAGGTCCTTGGAATACCATGTGGGGAGAAATCCCTACCCAAAGTATGTCATCAAATTACATGAATCCATCGATGATGTAAATAACATGAAAACTTCTTTTACTAGCCAAGGACATCATGGTTTATACCAAAACCATGGCCAGAAAGTAAAAATTTCTTGGCAACCTAGTGCCAGTTAAAACCCAGGCTCCTCTTTTCCCTTGAATCCACCACAACCTAGGTTACCTTTCCTAGAAACTCTTCATTTTCCATATTTGTCAAGGTTGTTGAATGATCAAATCTATCATGATCCACATTGGCCTCCCATGCCGACTAAGTTTCGCTCAGACATAGATAGATTTGAAGGCAAGCCTGGCGAATATCCACGTGATCATGTTACAATGTTTCATTTATGGTGCTCCTCCAACTCGTTGAAGGAGACTTTGTTTAGTTGCATTTATTTCAACACACTCTCATAGGGAGTGTTGGGAAATGGTATATCGAGCTTGATAGATCAAAGTATTCTTACTTTAACGACGTAGGAATGGTTTTCTTAAACCATTTCTAGTTACCAGTGAGATACGATGTCAGAACTGAGTTGTTGGCCAACTTCGAGCAAACGAAATTCGTCCATATCTCCAATCACATCCAAGAATGGCGTCACCAAAAGAGCTTGATCAAATTGAATATCCCTCCCACATTTTTTCTTGAGTGGTTCCTAAATTCCTTGGTTCCTTGTGTCTCCAAATACGTCGCAACTTCCAGAGTATTTTTTCGAAGAAGAGCCTATTATGAGATCCCAACAACTGGAATTGATTTACTCTCACTCTGGTATGTTGTACGATATTCTCTTGGATGCACCATGATTGAATTTTGACAAAACCAAACAGAACTTTGGGCCTCATGCCGATGGTATAGTAGGCTCAGCACAAAGTAAGCTCATAGATCAGTTGACTAACCAGTTGCAACATTTATCAATTCAACAAATTGTGGCCAACCAAACTTATGGTTCGGCTGCCCCTGCAACCCAAACGTCGAAAGTCATAAAACGTCTATGAATAATGTTAGCGAGGGTAAAAAAAAAAAGAATAAGGTGAAGTTTCTGTGTAACATTTGCATGAATGATCACTTGACTCACCAATTCCATCGACTTGAGGAAGCCCAAAAGTGTTTGGCACAACAACAACATGTTGTGTTAACTAACCCTTTCCCATAAGGGAAAATATGGCTCAAGCTTCCTCATCCACAAATGCACCTAGGGGAAATCAGGGCTCCCCCATGATTAATGATAATAATGGAGCCAAAAACATATACATGATGATATCATATGCTCATCTGCAGACTAGGGCTCATGATTATGGAATGTCGAAATCTGCTGAAAAGGGAAAAGAGGCTTCCAACCCACCACCTCCTCTTCATATTGAGAAGAGGGTGGGAGAAACTATGACTCACATCCCTAAGGGTTTGTTTAAGAAGGCTTCTCACAAAATGAATGCAAGTGATTCTAAGAACTACTACATCGTGGAGGATCTGGCACAAACTCCTTGTGCGATTTTTTCTCTGGAAGTTCTCTAGAGTTGCCCCTCACAGAGAAAAACATTGTTGTCTACCTTCGGTGATGCCGATATTGCTAACTTGGGAATGATTGTTTTTAACCCTAGTGAATATAAAGCTCGTCTTCCTCACAACATCTCTTTTCATATAGTAGTGGTTCATGCCATGAAATCATTGACACAAAACATTTTTCGCACGGTGGTAGATGAGGGTGCCTCAACTTGCGTGATGTCATTGGCATGTTGAAAGGCCATTGGCCAACCTGAGTTGTCTCTATCGTCGACGTTGTTAAATGTGTTTGATGACTATTATTTTAGACTACATGGCATAATCCCCTCCTTCCCCATTTAGTTGGAGGGAAAAACTGTGTGTGTTGAGGTAGAAGTAGTCGATGCGCCTCTTGACTACAATATTTTGTTAGGACAGAGTTGGAACTACACTATGACAGTGGTTGTATCCACCATTTTTCAAATATTATGTTTTCCTCACAAAGGTCGGATCATAACCATTGATCAATTATCCTTCTCTCATCCTGACCCTTCATCGATGGCATCCACAGTATTAATCATTGACAACCTACATCCAGGTATTGTCAACTTAGGTGTCAGATTGTTTCCATTTCTAATGGGGACTTTTGATTATCCGCCACCTTCGAATGATGTCAATTTTATTTCGGATGTCCCCAATCAGCCGAAGGTTGTGATATTTCAAGTAGTTTCTTTTCGAATGAGTTATTTTAATGACCCATGGGCTTCACTGTCCCCATCGGCTTTGATAGAAGGGGCAGGGCATCCTGGAATGACTATGCCCCTATCCGTTGTTGAGGTTGTGTACAACATTGTACAATAAACATTAACCAACCTTACTTTGGCTCCCCCATAGAAGTTAGATCTCGTTCACGAGGCTATTTGGGCTCAATACTCTCTTACTACTCGCAATCCTTTGGAATTGGTCTTTCTCTCTAAAGAGGCGATTTTGGAGGAAATGACTGGGTCAGATAGACCTTGGGATGATCTTCACCATAGATCTTAATTTTTACCCGAGTTGAGGAGAGTAGAAGCATGAGAGTTCACCACAACCATGAATGGATATGCCACTTGTCGTTTTAACCCTCTCATCACGCATGGAATCTATGCTGAGGGAAACATGGAGAGTATAGTTGAAATGATTCCAATTGACATCTCTAGAACCCATGGCGTCGTTGAAAATGTATACATTGAAGTGGATTGTTCCTCCGAGGAGATTCAGGTGTACACTAAATTGTTTAAGGATTTTTGCAACGTTTTTTCCTGGTCTTATGAGGAGATTCCAGACATTGACCCTCGTATAGTCGAACACGATATTAGGAATTACCATGATGCTAAGCCTGTTCGGTAGAAGCTTCGCCCAGTCAATCCTCACAAGGAAGTGAATATCAAGGATGAATTAGAGAAACTGATTAAGGTTGTTTTCATCTATCCAGTGAAATTGACGAAATGGGTGTCAAAACTTGTTCATATCAACAAAAAACAAGGTACGATTTGTGTGTGTATGGAATTTCGTGATTTGAATAAATCTTTCCTGAAAGATAATTTTCCAACCCCATTCATTGATCACATTTTCGATGAATGTGCAGGCTGTGAAGTCTTTTCTTTTATGGATGGTTTTTTCGGGTACAACCAAATTCAAATCAAACCTGAGGATCAACATAAGATTGTGTTTATATGTCTTTAGGGTATGTTCACATATAGGAAAATGCCTTTTGGACTTAAAAATGTTGGAGCCACTTTTTCAGTAGGCCATGTCATTCGCCTTCCATGACATAAAGCATATAGTCGAGGCACATCTTGATGATTTGGCATCACGTTCTCATAAGAGATCAGATCATCCCACCCACTTATGACTTATTTTTGAGAGATGTCGCTACTACCAGATTTACCTAAATGCAAAAAAGTGTAGTTTTTGTGTAACATCGAGATATTTGTTAGGTTTTATCATGTCCACCAAAGGGATCATGGTCGATCCTATGAAGGTTGAGGCAATAGTTCAATTGACTCCCCTGTGCACAATCCCACAACTTCAAAGTCTATAGGGGAAAGCTAACTTTCTTCGGTGATTTGTTTCCAACTATGTCGAGATTACTAAAGGGTTTATGCGTCTCTTGAAAAAAGGGGTCCCATTCTATTGGGATGAAGCGGCTCAATGCTCTTTTGAAGTGTTGAAATGTGCTCTGATGTCTGCCCCTCCTCAAATTCCTTCAAATTATGGAAAATATTTCTTATTGTACTTGGCTCCAACAGAGTCTACTATTGGTATGGTCTTGGTTCAAGAAGATGATGTGCTCTAGGAGCATGTTATCTACTATCTTAGCCGAGGCTTAGTTAGATCGGAACTCAACTACACCCATGTTGAGAAACTATCTTTGGCAGCTTTCCATGTCATCCAAAGGTTCTATCATTACATTTTACTTAGCAAGACCACCGTCATAGATTTCATGAATATGTTTCAATATGTGTTGAAATGATGGGTCATCGGTGGGAATATTAGTCGATGGATAACCATTCTTCAAGAATTTGACTTGGACTTTGTTTCGACGAAGTCTAAGAAGTATTTGGTCTTTGTTGAGCTAATTTCATAACTTTCAGTTGAAAGTGGTAATGATTTTCCCGAAGAGTCATTGGTCAATGGGGATCTTTTCCTTATTGCAGTTTCAGACCCTTGGTATGGAGATATACTTGTGTATCTTCAGACTTTTAAG
Organism: Picea abies; assembly: GCA_900067695.1. Lineage (NCBI taxonomy): Eukaryota > Viridiplantae > Streptophyta > Pinopsida > Pinales > Pinaceae > Picea > Picea abies. The sequence continues at coordinate 9,331 of CBVK0100086766.1, forward strand.
TTCCCTTCCTCTTCTTCTTGTGATGAGCATCTATGGATATGCCACCAAGCACAAAACTATCTTATCATCGATGATACTTTATATCATCGAGGATTTGATTGCATTTTCCATCATCGTCTGAATCATGAAGAGGCAGAGCTTGTGTTAAATGACTTTCACACTGGAGCATGTGGCGGTCACTTGTCTGGGCTGGAAACAACCTAGAAAATTCTTCGCACTAGATACTTATGGCCCTTGTTGATCAAATATTGTGTATAGGCAGTCAAGAAGTGTCACTCGTGCCAGATCTCTTGGAAGATGCGAGCACGCCCTGCTCCCATGTTTTTGGTTATTGTTGTTGGTCCCTTCACTAAGTGGGGGATTGATTTCAATGCATTCCACCTGGCTTCGGCTCGGGGGCATCATTATATCATTGTGGAAATAGCATACTTCACTAAGTGGGTCGATACCATGCCGACATTTAGTAATGATAGAGAAATGACTATGCTTTTAATTTTTAACCAAATTTTAGCCATGTTTGGTATTCCGAAGGAGATTGTCACAGACCATGGCATTCACTTCCATAATAATATGATGACCGAGTTAACATCAAAACTTAGGTTTAAGAAGGAACATTCATCATCCTACTATCCACAGGTGAATGGCCAGGTGGAGGTTGTCAATAAGTCTCTCAAGACTATTCTCCAATGGATGATCAATTCGACCAAGTCAAGTTAGCATTTGATGTTGTACTTGGAACTTTGGGCATATCGAACCTCAGTCAATATTGTTACTGGTTTCTCTCCTTTCCAACTGCAACGTCAATATGTAGCCTTGGCCAACAAGGATCACAAACAATGTGTCAAGTGTCAATATGATCAGTCGGTCCACCCTAAAGTTTTCTCCGAAGGTGATCTTGTCTTGCTATATGACCAAGATAAAGATCCCTTGGGGGAAGGAAAATTCAAACCCATGTGGTTTGGGTCGTTCATTGTTAAGAAATTATTAGAAAAATATGCTTATCAACTGGTTGAATTCGAAGGTAATGTTTTGTCTAAGCCTAGAAATGTAATCTACCTTAAGAAGTATTACTCTTAGGTTGGTCACCTGAGTGTAAATTCTTGTATATAATGTATAGTTTTATTTATACATTTTTATGTCTTTTTGTCTTATGTACATGTATTTTATTGTTCTTTTTCATTGTGGAAGATGTCAAGTGAATTTGAGGTTTATGTTGGGTTCGCGGATGCTGCTAGATGACACACTCAGAGGCTTGCTTCCATAGCTTGGGTGATATTTATGCCCACTGGTCAGTTGGTGTCTTTTGGAGGTGTTTGTCTAGGCGAAGAAACCAATAACGTTGTTGAGTACAATGTCATGATAGAATTACTATGTGATGCATTGTCACATGGTATTTCTCACCTCCGGGTTCATCTATATGCTCAATTGGTTCTGTCTCAGTTAAATTGAGTGTGCCACGTCTATGATCCCACCATTCACCGATGATCCCTTAGGGTACATATTTTAGAACAATATTTTGATTATATTACATATATTCATGTTCCTATGAGATCTAATCAACTAACTGATGAATTGTCTAATCATGTATTATATTGGCATCTTGCACACACATAAAAGTAAAAGCACACACATACATGCATATGTAAATACATTTGTAAAAAGTGATTACTCCATAAGGAAAAATATTGTATATATATACAATATTTCCAAAATAATGTCATAAGTACAAAATGTGGGCCATAAGCCTCAAATAGAGTCAATATACATCATTGGTATCAAGCCCCGAATACATAAGAGAGTATAAAAAAGATTTCCCTAGGCACATATAAGGTCTAGTGCTAAGTCTAAGGTCTAGGCCTGTTGGTTGTAGTGTAATGTACTACGACGTTCGCAAGACGCCAGAATAGCTAAACCCAAGTCCTGGGTACTCCTACCACATGCGGATGCATGGCCAGAGGTAGGTCCTCAATCTCCACCATCGGCACAGGACAACTGAGATCTTTCAGGTTCCTCTCCACTTGTCTCAATAATCTCTCAACCTCTCTAGCTAGTGACCCTCCTACTACTGTTGGTCCAACATCCTCTCGAGGATGACACCTAATCCTAGCGAAGTTGGTTGGTCGTACTGGTCCCACATATATCTATAACATATTACTAAGTTAGTACTATGATGTTACCATAAAAATGAAATAACTTTAAAATATAAATAATGATGTGTACCTGTCTCTCCGCACTCCTCACTAGGGGGCACAGTAATATCAACGTCCCTCATGAAACTGATCCCTACTTATGGGTAATCTTTGATTGTAGGGATATGATGGGCCCACCAGTCAAAGAAATTGTCATCAAACTCTTCATGCACTCTCCCTTATCCCTATCAAATCATCAAAGCAACCCATCTACATAGTGTTGGAAAGGAGGCAATATGTCCTCATACTGTTTCTCATGGGATAATGCCTAACACTCTCTCAAATAAAGAATGTGCACAATACAGTCCCAAACCAAAAGTTCTTTTTCATTCTTCTCCTGTGGTCGGTCATTTGTTTCTTCATACAAGTGAGCATCGTGGTGCTCCAGTCAAATATAGTGGCCTGTAAACACTGAGATGCACAATGCATCTGAGCATGTGAGGCCTAGTCAAGTGTTGTGGATCTTATAATACTCCCAATCATATACAACACTATCCATAGGTTGAGGTTTTCTATCTTCTAAATTGGCACTTGATAGCCTACTTTCTCAGTGCCAGCCTTGCAGTACATGCCAATGTAGTCCTCTATATTGTGTGGTCCTACAAGAAAAGTACTCAAGTTAACTATTTCACCCCTCCCAGAGAGACCGATCAAGAAGTATATGTCCTCGTTGGTGGGAGTCAATGATTGGCCCTCTAGAATGAAGGCCTCAATGTTCGGGTTCTAGTACTCTATCAAGTGATTTAGTAGCTTGGGTTGTGCCCACATGAATGGGAAGAGAAACAAATTCCACATTCCACATTGCTTTAGCATGGAAATGGCCCCTGGATCCTCTTCAACCAGTATGTCTAGCTCCTCATGCTCTCTCTCTCTCTTTAATGGACATATATATTGATGCCTGAAAAAGGTTTGAGGTTAGTGCCTTGTTCATTTTTTTGAATATTTTAAGATATGTACGTGGGTTGTTTTTAAGACAACTGCGTATGTACACGTGTTGAGTGTGAACATGTACATGCATACCCGAATTGTTTTTAAGGGTGCACACTCTCTAAACAAAAATAAAATGAAAAAATGATGAATTGAAATATTGGAGGAAATCATGTGTACTTACTTGGTTCAAGTTTGAAGTCTTTTCGTCCACCATAACTCCTTGAATTTGTGTTTTAAAGAAGAGGGTTTTTTCACTTTTTGGCTATTTTCCAAATTGCAATGATTAAAATGAGCCATATACCTCTATTTATAGACTTTTTTGGCTTTTGTTTCTTTAGTTTGGTTCTCTTTTTCTCTATTGTTGGCTTGGTGAGTGATTTGGTTTCTTTTTGGGGGATCTTTAGGTCGTTCTTATGAAATTTTTCTTTTGGTTTGGTGTTTCTATCATATGGGTTACACTCACATCATCTTGTGGTGAAGTTGTATTTTCGACACTTGCATATAGGTTAGGTTCTCATCGCCTTGCATCTTTCTTTTTGTTGACTATTTGTTTTTTTTTTCCATAGGATCGATCCCACCAAAGTGTGGCACAAAAATTTCTATGCTCCTTTTGAAGTGTCGTAGTTAGGCGGTAGAACCTCCCTCTACATGGATTCCCTAGGTAGATTCTTTGCTACATTTTTGCGTCCATACTATGATTATTCCATAGGCTTTGGATTCCTTTTAGTCCTTCCATGAATTTATGTTGAAGCCTCGTTCTTCTTCATCTTTTCCTGGCCTATACCCGAGGGACTCCCTAAGAGCATGGTTTGTTGTTTTTTAAGCTCGCTTAACCTTTGAAAGTGACATCTAACAAGAAATTATTTATCCTTTTCGGTCTCATTAAAATTACTTAAGAAAAGGAGCCACCCTAGAGTCTTCTTTAATCTCTTTTCAGACTCTCTAAAATTGAAAATATTTCCAAGCAATCTTGTTGCCCTTCATGCCTGTCAAAGTGAAATCTGAAGGCACATATGTCCGGTGATAGCTTACCCCTTTTTCAGTCCAAATGGATAATTGTATGAAAAAGGTATACCGTAGGAGATATGGTTCACTAGGAGAGTATTCTCAGGCATAAGTTTAACCCTTTTTTGGGCCTAGGGGACAAAATTTGCAAAAAAGGGCCATTCTCCCTAGTTTTGGTTTATATTGTTGGAGAAATTACTATTTTCAACACACTAGTTCAATGGGAGTTAACTGACTAATTCTATTTTCGACTTTCTATTTTTACCATCACTATTATGCTATTATACATGCATGCATTCTGCTATTATGCATATTATTTCCTATGTATGAGTGTTGTTAGCACTCAAATTTGTCTTCAATATTTGAAAGTGTTTTGAGCATATTTACATTAAATTTTGTCAAAGTTTTGGTCTTTTGGCCATTTGTCATGAGCTTTGAATCTTCCATCGAACATTGATATACCTCATCATTTCCCATAAGGTCTTTTGGATCTGCCATATTGACCTGCAAAATCAAAACATGATCAATCCTACCTGAGATTTTTGATTTGGATGTGTTCCTAGTTTTTATTAGTGTTTTGTAAAAAATTATCAAAACAAGAGTTGTGTGTGCAAAGTGACCTAAGGCCTTAATCCATACCTATGCCCTATACCTAAGTCTATTCATATTTCAAGTTCTATATTCATTTGCAATTTGTTTTTTACCTAACCTACCTCTTGGGTTTTCCTTTTTTAACCAAAAGCACAAGGACCCACAGGTCCAAGCCATAAGCCCAACTCACAAGTCGACACATGAAGTCCAGCGTAAATTCCAAGCACTATACCTGTCCACTCCTCATCGATAATCTATGTATTATTTGGACAATGAGGATGAATATTGTTTTCCCACGTCTTCACCTTTTGAAAGAAACCAAGACCTTGAAATTCAATTTCAAGATCATACACCATCTTGGTCGAATGATTTTTCAGGAGTGATGAGACATTCATGTGGACTTGTTACAACAACAAAATCTATTTATGAAGACAACAAATGGTATTTGATTATGGTAAGATTTCCTTTCACTGATATCAACATGGTGAGAGTATCTTGGTGAAATACTCATACACATGGTCTTGTCAAAGTTCATTGTCATGGAGATAAGCCCTCTGCCATTTTGGCCGAATGATTCTTCTGACATTTTGGAGGCCAGTTTGGGGTCCCATATCTAGGAGCCAAAAGGGCTCCAGAGTCTCTCCAAAGTGGGAAATAAGTGTGCTAGGCGGGGGAATAGCATATGGGGCGCATGGTTTTTCTTCAATTACTACTTTAAGCCTTCCCTTCTTGAAAAAGCCAAGTCATTGGGTCAAACTCAATCATAAGTCTATTGATGATGGGTTTTTGGTGTTTATCATTTTCTGTGCACATAAATTGTCATTTTTCCGATTATGAGATCGAAACTACATTTACACATCAATGTTGAGCACCAAGGCATAGAGATAGACGTAATTGCATTTGGTACCGTGACAGTGGAGATCACCACTGAAACTGATAATCAAGTTTTCATTAGTGAAGATGATGCCGATATTGATTTCCCATCAAAGGGGTTCTGGTCCATCCCTGATGCTATAGAAGCCATTCGTCAAGGCAAGTTTGTCATCGCGGTGGTTGATGAAGATAGGGAGAATGAGGGTGATCTTATAATGGCAACATCATTAGTAACCCCTGAGGCAATGGCCTTCATTGTGAGGCATGGTACTGGGATTGTATGTGTTGCAATGAAGGAAGAAGACCTAAAAAGGATTCAATTTCCACTTCTGGTATCGAACAAAGAAAATGAAGAGAAACTTCTTACTTCATTTACAATATCTGTGGATGCAAAAGAAGGTACAACTATCGGGGTATCAACAACGGATAGGGTGAATACAATTTTGGCCCTTGCATCTCCAGATTCTAAACCTAGTGATTTTAAGAGATCGTGTCATACAGAAGCATCTACTGATCTGGTAGCATTGGCAGGATTAAATCCTACTGCAGTGCTTTGTGAGATAGTTGATGATGATGGTTCAATGGCTCACTTACCAAGCTTGCAAAAATTTGCAAAGGAGCATAATTTACCACTTATATTTATTGCAGATCTTGTTAGGTACAGGAGGAAACGTGAGAAGTTGGTAAGACATGAATTATGTCATAGTTTGAGTTATGAATTAAGCTATATAGTTAAGGTGTCATCTGCCAAAATCGCTAGTGCCACAAGATCATACTCTTAGGAGTAGTTTTCGACATACAGTTGTTTGCAGAGATTGTGGTGTCTCATGCCAAGTTAACAAGTTTAAACTCATAGATGTTAAGCTTCTGATCCTAACTTTATGTGTAGGTGTTCAAATGGTTACAAGTGTCAGTTGTCAAATGTTGCAAATGTATCATGCAGAGGTTTGACAAATACAGATGCAAATGCCCTATGATTGGGGATAACTCATGTTTTGGGACATTTGACAGGTCATAGAAATGCATATATATCAGACAAAGAAAAGATCTCCATCGCATTAGGTGCATGTCATAAAGAGAATGCATTCATCAAATGTCATTTGGAACAAAATTTTAGGTGTCCGATTGAATAATCTAACACTCTATGCAGGATCATTGCTACTCTGCATAATTTTCTTCTCAAAGATAAAATAGAGCTTTCACCAGCATAGAAGGCGAAATTATAACCAATTAGTTGTTGAAAAGCAGAGCTTTCATGAGCTAATTAGAAAATCCTAAGGCGAAATAGCTGGTGAAACTGCAAAATGAGAATTTTGAAGAGTTGAGCTCGAATAGAGTGATCTTTGGGTCATTTAAAGTATAAGATGGTATCAAAGAATTAATCACCAAATTTTGAAGAATGTGGTTTCAAGATTTTGTCGAAATATATCAGGTAAATGTTCACATGGTCAGCTAGAACTTTGCTCACCTCTGGTAAAATCTTTCAGGCACTAAAGACATGTGTCTTTCCCATAATTGACACATCAAAGACACATCAGAGGCACATCAATGATAGAGACCATATGTCAAATACCTTTTGAAGACAATTTGATTCATATAAACTAGATCTTTAGTTATCCTATTGTATTTAGTCTTGTATTATGTTTTCTATATTTAGAAATGCAGATCCAGTTTTCTAGGATCTAAGATATGTTGTAAAGGATATAAAGCCACAAATTGTTGATGAACAAGGGGTTCAATTTTGGATACAGAAAATACTCTATTGTAAACATATTTCTCTATATGATAATACAAATCACAGTTTTCTCTGTCTATTGATGTCCGATTCTCACCTTTCCTTCTGTACTTTTAATTCAAGTTGTTTTAGCTACAAAATGACTTTCATCTCATTGGTTAGCTCATAAATTGATTAATAGTTTCTTATCATTGTTTATTAAACCCTACATTTGTATCTGGTTTATAAGCATTGTTTTCTCACCCACTTAAAAGCCATCATCTGATTATTGATCCTTGAGAGCACTGCTTCATTTGATTCTCACTTTGAATGTCTGAATACCATACTGTAATTGAGTTATCCCATTGATCCACACATACAAAATACAAAAACAATTTTACTTTAAGTTACCAAGCATCTTTGACTTACAACCACAAAGAGTTTCTTGGAGTGATAACAAATTGGCGTCATTTCCAGGGAGAGGAGATTGAAGCTCAGCCTCCTTGGGAGACGACATAGATCCAGCTTTGATGATAGACAAAGATTGGACATCATTCGGTTGTAATTATCTATCTGGTGACTCCATGAAGGATGGATCTGTTGGCAACTCCACTGGTATGACATGAACATGATCTTAGCAAAGAGGTATGCATTCTGTGATTTTTCAAGTATTTCTGGTTTTCCTCATCCAGTGCCTAGTAGAGATGAATGGGAGAACAACCTTCCCAAATTTCGAGGAGAAGAGTGGGAAGTGCCAGCTGAACATTTTTTGGATTTTCATGATTGCATGCATCAGTTGCAAATAGTGCATGAGGATGTTCAGATCCGGCTATTCTTTTTTTCATTAGAAGGGATTGTTTGTGATTGGTACTGGTCTCTTCCTAGTGCAAGTGTCATCTCTTTGGCAGAGTTTCATGCTGCCTTCCATGTGTTTTGTAAAGGCATATTTTTAGCTGACTTTCTATATCCAAAATGTTTTCATGAGTTTTATTTATTGAATAAAGATCCAAACATTCATGAAGATTTTGCTGCAGCAGAAGATATCTCTCACCATGATCAAGAGATGGGTGATCTTTAGGATGATAACCGTAGTGATGATTTTGACATTGTATTAAATGCATCTATTAAAGATGATTGTCATGAAGATCAAATTTTTTCCTCTGAAAACTTTAAAGGTGATGAACAGATTGACAAATCAGCAGGTGAAAGTGTTGGATCTGCAGTAGATGATGAGAGAAACTCTCAATTTTATGTCTTGCATACAAAGAAAGATTACAACATATACGAAGAGGAGTAGAAAAGTTTAGATCAACAGTCCATATTCAACATTGAAGGCATCCAGCATCACTTCCATTTTCAGTTGAATCAAAAGTTCAAAGAGGTATTCTTTTATGTTTTTAATGACCCTATCTCAAACTATTTGGAATCCATGAACAATATATATGTTAAAGTATTTTGGTTAGACGAAAATTGGCTTTGTCATCAGCTCAAACTACTTTTCTATTGGCTATGTATTCCATCATTTTTCGGGTCAAAATCAAGAACAAGTTTAGTAAATCAATTTTCGAGATGGTTGCATTGGAAATTCGATTTTACTTGATAAATCTACCTCTACTAGTTAGTGTAGGGGTAGACAGAAGAATAAGATCTTCATATGAGCAGATAGATTAATTTCAGTTGTTGATTTCAATGAATAAGTAGAACAAGCTACAGGTTTCCAAAGATCAGTTGCACAGGCCATATGACTCCATAGCCCAAAGGACAAGGCACAAACTGCAAGGGATCAGTTGCACATGACAGATGACTCCATAGCCCAATGGACAAGGCACAAATTGCAAGGGATTAGTTTCACAGGCCAGATGAATCCATAGCCCAACAGACAAGGCACATGTTATACTAGGTTATTGGAAACCTCACAGGGAGGTCTCCATCCCAGTTGGAGCTAGATGCTAGCACTCAAATTTGTCTTCAATATTTGAAAGTGTTTTGAGCATATTTATATTAATTTTGTCAAATTTTTGGTCTTTTGGCCATTTTTCATGAGCTCTAAATATTCCATCGAACCTTGATATACCTCATCACTGCCCAGAAGGTCTTTTGGATCTGCCATATTGACCTGCAAAATCAAAACATGATCAATCCTGCTCGAGATTTTTGATTTGGATGTGTTCCTAGTTTTTATTAAGTTTTTGTAAAAAATTATCAAAACAAGAGTGGTGTGTGCAAAGTGACCTAAGGCATTAATCCATACCTATTTCCTATTCCTAATTCTATTCATATTTCAAGTTCTATATGCATTTCCAATTTGTTTTTTACCTAACCTACCTCTCGGGTTTTCCTTTTTTAACGAAAAGCATAAGGACCCACAGGTCCAAGCCATAATCCCAACTCACAAGTTGACACACGAAGTCCAGGGCAAATTCCAAGCACTATACCTCTCCACTCCTCATCGATAAGCTATGTATTCTTTGGACAACGTGGATGAATATTGTTTTCCCACATCTTCACCTTTTGAAGGAAACCAAGACCTTGAAATTCAATTTCAGGATCATACACCATCTTGGTCGAATGATTTTTCAGGAGTGACGAGACATTCATGTGGACCTGTTATAGTAGCAAATACTATTTATGAGGATGACAAAGGGTATTTGATTATGGTAAGTTTTCCTTTCACTGATATCAACAGGGTGAGAGTATCTTGGCGAAATACTGTTACACATGGTCTTGTCAAAGTTCATTGTCATGTAGATAATCCCTCTGCCATTTTGGCTGAGTGATTCTTTTAACATTTTGGAGGCCAGTTTGGGGTCCCATATCTAGGAGCTAGAAGGGATCCAAAGTCTCTCCAAAGTGGGAAAGAAGTGTGCCAAGCAGGGGAATAGCATATGGGGTGCATGGTTTTTCTTCAATTACTACTTTAAGCTTGCCCTTCTTGAAAAATCCAAGTCATTGGGTCAAACTCAGTCATAAGTCTATTGATGATGGGTTTTTGGTGTTTTTCATTTTCTGTGCATAGAAATTGTCATTTTTCTGGTTACGAGATCGAAACTACATTTACACATCAACGTTGAGCGTCAAGGCATAGAGACAGACACAATTGCATTCAATACTGTGACAGTGGAGATCACCACTAAAAATGATAATCAAGTTTTCATTAGTGAATATGATAATGATATTGATTTACCATCAAAGGGGTTATGGTCCATCCTTGATGCTATAGAATCCATTCACCAATGAAAGTTTGTCATCGCGGTGGATGTTGAAGACAGGGAAAATGGGGGGGATCTTATAATGGAAGCATCATTAGTAACCCCTGAGGCAATGGCCTTCATTGTGAGGCATGGTACTAGGATTGTATGTGTTGCAATGAAGGAAGAAGACCTAAAAAGCCTTCAATTTCCACTTATGGTACCGGACAAAGAAAATGAAGATAAGATTCTTACTACATTTACAATATCTGTGGATGCAAAAGAAGGTACAACTACAAGGGTATCAGCAACGAACAGGGCGAATACAATTTTGGCCCTTGCATCTCCAGATTCTAAACCTGGTGATTTTAAGAGAGTTGGTCATACAAAAGCATCTATTGATCTGGAAACATTGGCAGGATTAAATCCTACTGCAGTGCTTTGTGAGATAGTTGATGATGATGGTTCAATGGTTCACTTACCAAGGTTACGAAAATTTGCAAAGGATCATAATTTACCACTTATATCTATTGCAGATCTTGTTAGGTACAGGAGGAAGCATGAGAAGTTGGTAAGACATTAATTATGTCATAGTTTGAGTTATGAATTAAGCTATACAGTTAAGGTGCCATCTGCCAAAATCGCTAGTTCCACAAGATCATACTCTTAGGAGCAGTTTTTGACATCCAGTTTTTTGCAGAGATTCGCTGGTGTCTCATGCCGAGTTAATAGGTTTAAACTTATAGGTGTTAAGTTTCTGATCCTAAATTTATGTTCAGGTGTTCAATTGGTTACAAGTGTCAATTTTCAAATGTTGCAAATGTATCATGCAAAGGTTTGACAAATACACACGCAAATGCCTTATGATTGGGGATAACTCGTGTTCTGGGACATTTGACAAGTCAGAGAAATGCATATATATCAGACAAAGCAAAGATATCCATCACATTAGGCACATGTCATAAAGAGAATGCATTCATCAAATGTCATTTGGAACAGAATGTCAGGTGTCCGATTGAATAATCTAACACTCTATGCAGGATCATTGCTACTCTGCATAATTTTCTTCTCAAAGATAAAATAGAGCTTTCACCAACACGAAAGGAGAAATTATAACCAATTAGTTGTTGAAAAGCAGAGCTTTCATCAGCTAATTAGCAAATCCTAAGGCGAAATAGCTGGTGAAACTGCAAAATGAGAATTTTGAGGAGTTGAGCTTGAATAGAGCAATCTTTGGGTCATTTAAAGTATAAGATGGTGTCAAAGAATTAATCACCAAATTTTGAAGCATGTGGTTTCAAGATTTTTTGGAAATATATTGGGTAAATGTTCACATGGTCAGCTAAAACTTTGCTCACCTCTGGTAAAAGCTTTCAAGCACTGAAGACATGTGTCTTTCCCATAATTGACACATTAGAGACACATCAAAGGCACATCAATGATAAAGACCAGATGTCAAAGACCTTTTGAAGACAATTTGATTCATATAAACTAGATCTTTAGTTATCATATTGTATTTAGTCTTGTATTATGTTTTCTATATTTAGAAATCCAGATCCAGATTTCTAGGATCTGAGATCTATTGTAAAGGCTATAAAGCCACAAACTGTTGATGAACAAGGAGTTTGATTTTGGATATAGAAAATACTCTATTGTAAACATATTTCTCTATATGATAATACAAATAACAGTTTTCTCTCTCTCTTGATGTCAGATTCTCACCTTTCCTTCTGTACTTTTAATTCAAGTTGTTTTAGCTGCAGAATGACTGTCATCTTATTGGTTGGCTCATAACTTGATTAATAGTTTCTTGTCATTGTTTATTAAACCCTACATTTGTATCTGGTTTATAAGCATTGTTTTCTGACCCACTTAAAAGCCATCATATGATTATTGATCCTTGAGAGCACTAGTTCATTTTATTCTCACTTTGATTGTCTGAATACCATACTATAATTGAGTTATCCCATTGATCCACACATACAATATACAAAAAAAATTTACTTTAAGTTACCAAGCATCTTTGACTTACAACCACAAAGAGTTTCTTGGAGTGATAACAAGTGTATTCCACTCATTCATTGTATCATATTGATCATCATCTATGTATCAATCACCATTCATTGATTAGCTCATTCAAGTAGTGTGAATGCATTTTCTCATTCTTCCATATTAAATATTTCTTCCTTTATTGATAAGGTTTGTTTGTACTTACTTTAGATAAATCTCCTGTGCAGTTTTCGATGAAACATTGACATGGTATTAGAGCTACATTGCTTGAAGCAAGCCATACAAGACAAAGAATAAGAAAATCATAGTTTCGGTGAGAAAATCCATTTAACATAAAAAATCACACCCTCTCCCTGTTGAAATGAGCAATCGTTTCACCCAAACACTAGAAAATGGAGACCAAGGTCGCTCCTAATACACTAGAAAAGGGTAACCAGAACACAACAAAGGGTGACAACTAAGGATTGGTCGCTCTGTCTCTTAAGGAAATGTGTGACCGCCTCTAAAAAAATGTTTATGTTTGTAGTTATTGTTATCCCTGATTTTAGGGATAACCAGGAGATCATGTCTTGAGGCTCACAGGTCCTAGACATGTAGTACTGAGAGAATGATTGACCTAAGCGTGGCGCTGGAGGGCCCATCCTTTTCTTCTTTCACCAGACTCATCTTGTTAGCAACAACAACATCCATCATCTTAGACTTGGTTTTGTATTAGAGGAGGCTCTTGCTCTATGACATAATTGGTCCTGGTATCATGGTATGTGTCACTTTTGATCCTTAAAACCTTTAAATATATGCATCTGATTCCTTTTATATATGACAACTGCTTGGATCTTACATTCGCCCACTTGACCATGCTTGGGGAGATTGACAGAGTGCCCTAGCAAGCATGTACCCATAGGTTTTGGTTTTCCACAGTGGGGATTTTTGAAGAGCCATCATCCGCTCCCATCATACCACCACTTTTTTCATCTTATCTCCCGCTCATTTATCCCATTCCCCTTGTCCGGGCATTGGTGTTTGTAGGGTTGCGACTTATCTCATGGGAAGAAGGGGCTAAAGGCCCAAAAGGTAAAAGCAGTTGGTGAAAGATAAAAGCTCAGAAATAAAAACTCGAGATGCTTTGCCCAGGGATCCCCGAGAAGGCAATAAAAATCCTCTCAGCAAGAAACAACAGGGACCCAAAAAAATAACAAACAAGACCTAGTCAAGAGGATAGGGGGTCTCATCACGTGCCAGCCTATTATGTTCATGGGTACCTAATAGTATGACATTACCACCATTTGGTTACCATTCCAGGGAAGTGACCTTTGGTTGCATGGCCAAGGGAAATGGGGTTCTCATCATGAGCCAACCTTCTCATCTCTGCGAAAGTACTCGTGGGTAACACTGTCAGCTCTGGTAACCATGCCATGGTAGTGTCCTCTGGTTATCCCTTGAATAAAAAGAAAAAGAAGAAGAAAAGAGAAAATAAAATAAAAGAATAAAGGCAATAACGGGCTTGGAAAAATTGCATCCATGATAGGTACAGCTTTCCTTCTACAAAGGTACCCACAGATAACATTATGCATCCCTGGCTCTCATTCTGCTCACATTTCTGAACATCCCCTAGCCACATCACATCATTTACATGGCTTGGATGAAACCTTCCTGAGACTTTCCTTTCTTGTGGATACTATCCCAATATGAAGTCTTGTCCTTTTCTTCAATCTTGTATTGTAGGTTTTTTGTAATATCTTTGAGATATTTACCGATATATCAGGTTTTTAATGCATATCTTTGATAATATTAATGATGAAATGTGATTGACATTGCTATGATCCCTGTGACTAATGAACCCATGGAGGGTGTAGTTTTTGATGTGTAAGACCATGCTCGACGAACAGGTACCATTTGGACCAACACACATGGGGAGATGATTAGTTCATACCTCCATCGGGCCGAAGAGCCCATCATATGGTTGTTTAGACCCCATCAGCGGGGGCAAATACAAGACAGTGTTTGACCGAGGTTTTGCACCAAATAAGAAGAGGAAGTTCCGTCAGAGGCACTTTGGCGGAGCCCAAACTAGGGGGAATGACCCCTTCTCAGTGGAACGTTTCCCTTGGAAGGCTCAAAACACCCCCATCCTCACCATGATGTCATCCAGCTTCATGGACATTCATGGAGGTAGACTGGGCAACAGTGACACGTGTGGCATGTTGGAGAGGCCCCTGGGGGATAATGTTTTTCTCTTGGATGTCTCATCTTCCCTAAAAGGGGCTAGCACCTCCCTTGAAGGGCATTTTACCTTTTTGTTAGCTCAATTAGGGTTTTAATTTGACAATTTAATGTAAAAACAATATTCTGGTCTTGTCGACCATTTTTATGTCCTAAAATTAATTAAGGTCA
>CBVK0100086769.1:0-19371 GCA_900067695.1 Picea abies
AGTCAAGGAGGATTATTTAATTAATAAAGTAGATGGAGAAATTTCTAATTATGGAAAGTGGTTATAAGAAGGTTAACCCTAAAATGAGGAAAATGGGTTAAGTGGTCAAGTGGCTATTGGATACATGGACAAGTGGAAAATTGGGCAAAGTTGGACATAGGTGACTATGTGGACAAAGTGTCCTAGAAGATGCTTCTAAGGAAGCTACTTGGAGAGTATAAATAAGAAGCAAAGGTCTCTTGTCAAAATCATCTCTTGAGCATAGCTTGAAGAGAATAGAAAGGGGTTGAAGGAAGGAAAAGCGCATACAGTTGGATGAATTCATGGATACTTGAGTGTGATTTGATGCCAGGTTCTTCAAGTCTAAAGCAATTTCTAGATCTGCATTCCAATGGGCTCAGATATTCCATAGAAACTCTAGTATGGGTACATCGTTGTCTTGATGGATATTATTTCTTATTGTATGGTGAATTCTTAAGGAATTCTTGGTATGGCTGTTGTGATATGGTTATGTTGGTTGATTGATAGAGTGAGAAACACTCTTATGATTTAGTACTGATATGATTTCCATAGTATACTGGTTGCTTATACATGACTAAGCAGCATTCATATTGTATGGTTGAGGAGCATGAGTAAGATGTGGGAGAGCATAGATGTGTTGTGATTGGTTATGGTTAAGATGGGACAATGAAAGACAGAAGTAGATGTGACTGAAGTATGCAAAAGGATATGAGTTTTTCATAGAGAGAAAACCCTAAGGAATATGCAGGCTAAAGTACATACGCATGTTTCACTACTGACAGGCCGTGTACCTATTGAAATATTGGTATCTGTTGAGGATTGATTCCTCTTCTCAGTTGGTGTTGAGTTGTGTAAGTTGAGTCTTGCATTGTAGAGATGGTGCTCTTATTGAGTTGTAACTCTATTCAGTTGTTGTTGATAACCCAAGGATTGTAGTCCATAATAAAAATAAAATTGTACATACATCTTGTGTTCTTTGTGGTGATGACTTATTGATGATATATGTTGCTAATATATGTTCACATACAACTAATTATAAATGACAGTAATGAGTGTTGAGTAATTGGTGATTTCTAGCTAATAATTTTTGTGAAGGGAAGCTTAAAAAAGATACCTACACTTATTCACTCCCCCCCCTCTCATTGTGGTTGGTGTGTCCAATATGTGGGTCATGGGCTTCGAGGAGAATTGGTGTGTGTGTGTAAAGTGTCGTTCCAATGGGAAAATCCCAAAGTCACATGTCTGATGGTTTAGAGAAGGGCACATTATCCAAGGGTACTAGTTAGGACCCCATAGAAGTGAATGGATTGGTGAGGTTAGTAGCAATGTACAAAAAAGTACACATGGAGGCCACATAGACTCGATGACATCATCACAAGGAAATACCCCCAGAAATTTTGAAAGGCCATAACTATCAGCTTAAAGCTCAAAATTGAGAAAATGAACAATCAAAGGAAAGCTAAGGAATAGTAGAATCATTCTATTCACTTAGATCTTAGAGATGGGTAGATATTTCATCAATAAGTAAAAAGAAGGCATTTTGGTGGCCTTCGAGGATTGGAAATAGTGTGTAAATTTCCCAAATTTGTAGTTATATTTAATCTAACAAATGTTTTTATTGATTACACATTTTGCAAACTCAAAGCTATAGTTAGATCCATTAAACATGAAGATCAGTGATATAGAGTATATTCATGAGGATGAAGTCAATGGATTGAATGTCATCATGGGAGATTATGAGATTGAATCCAATGGGTACAAAGAAGGAAGAGAAGGAAGTATTGATATGGTGGAGATAATAAAAGTCTGAAAAGAGATGTGTTGAGCTATAAAACTAATAATGAGAGACTTATGAAATATTATTAACAACAAAAAAAATCCACACTAAGTTGTTGCAGAGCTTGGACAATTTATAGAAGAATATGGATAAGGAAGCATATTCAAGGAAGAAAAAATACCGCATATCTCATACCAAGACACTACAAGGAAAACTCCTTGTATTGGAGATTTTTTCTTAGGTTTTTAGTGTTACAAGATTTGGAAAAAAATTCAAAAAAACATCTGCTACAACCTACACTATTTGAAGCAGATGTTTTAGTGGAGATTTTAACAAATGTTCCATATAACTAAAAAAAAATTGGACATGCAAAGGTTGTAGTGGAGGTCTTTTTTTCATACTTTTATTGTCAAAACACATTGGTGTGCTCTTAACCAACCTTCCCTGGTGCGTTCATATAAGACAAATGCACTAGTGCACATATAATTGATTCACACCCATTTCAAATTTTTTGTTGTATATAGAGAATTGATGGTCTTATAATCTCTATGCACTGGCTCCACATTGTTTGTGTATGAAGCACCAATGCCTTTTAGTTTTTGTATGCCTAGGTTCATTTAAGTTATAGTACACCTCGATGCATTTAAGTTATCATACACCATGGTGAATTTGAGATAGTGTGCTCCCTGATGCTTGTATAACTAGTACATAGCAATGCATTTGAGACAGATTGCACCTCAGTGCTTGTATAACTAGTATGTATCGGTGCCTGTATTACCATGTGCACCGAAAGGTAGTGAAATTTTCAATATTCGAGGTGAGATGTCGGTGCCATTATTTTTACTAAGAGTTGATGTGTATATTATACTTAAAGAATTGGTGCATACATTATATTTAGAGCCTCGATGTGTATACTAAAATTAAATCACCAGTGTGTACATTATATTTATATCCCTGGTGCATATTTTAAACATCGACACCATAAAATTTTGAAATGATAAATATTATTGTACGCTATGTCATTTACGAAACGTTGTTTTTTTCTCAATAGTTTGCACTGGTGTGTTTTTATAATTAATGGGCACCAGTGTGTATGATGCCTCAAAACAATGTACTTTCTATATTATGGCACACATTGTCTAGTGAGTTCATAAGAATACTGTGCAATAATATGTATATATTTTAATTTATTGTTTTTTCACAAATTTGCAATTAATCATCTCCAAATCAAATATTTTTTATATAATAATATTGTTTTATATTTTTGTTATTGCATTTTGATATAATGATTGCATTAATGTGTTATGCAAAGAATTACACCTCTATTATTTGTGTTGGATGTATGAGCTGACCCGGGTTCTACCTTAGTTCTCCAACAACACCCTAGAAACCATCGGCCCCTCTGGTAAACTAGAAGGAAACACTGCACACAAAGCACACAACACAGTCTCACTCGAGCTGGCTTATGGGTGAATACATGACCCAAGTGTCTGCAATCATGGAATGGATGGAACTCATGGGAATGTTAGGAATATCAATTTACTTACCTTTCTACTTCAACATTCATTGGATCTATTATTTTATCCATTCAATAATATATATCTTGAAGAAAACATCATACTATTCTATTGTGTGTTGTAAATAAACTTCAATAGATTCATGGATTCATTCAATATAAAATCATTTCAAAGAAACACATAAGAGAATCACACACAGAGACACCATATTTTATTGTGGTTCACCCCCCCTAGGTTACGTCCACAAAGATATTTTGTTTCTTATTCTTATTCATCAAAATAGGGCGTTGCGGGAATTACATCAAAATTCTATCATACCATGTGAAGCTGAACAATTTTTCCCCAATCTCCACAACTTGCGACCTGGCCCTTAGATACAATCCTTACATCTCAACACTGACTCCATTTGAGCTCCACAACTCTCAACAAAACTAGTACTGTGACTCAAAATGTATTCAAGACTGAACTCAAAAGGACTTCTCAACATACTCAAAAGATAATAAAATGATACCTCTGTCGTATTTGCCTCATACATCCTCTATTTATATTAAAAAAATGGGTAAAAACCCTTACATCATACTCCAAAACCCTAACTCTAAATGGACTCAATATGTCCACATATTAACTCCTTGTGCACGATTGGTCTTCAATCCAACCGTTCCTTGCTTTGACTCTACACTAATTTTCCTTAGTTCTCAGTGTGCTTCTTCCTTTTCCTTCTTCACATTTCTTTCTCCTCATTCCCTGGCGTGTGTTGCTTCCTTGGTCCATTATGTGTCCTTTGCTATGTTTTATCTCAAACCTTACCCCAAAATTGTTTTCTCCAACAGGCCCCCAACACTTACCTATGGATTGTCTCGAGCCACTCAGGCAGTGTGTGCCTCCTACATTGATTTCTCCAATGCCTGGAACTTCTTTGTTAGTACATCCACTTGAGTCTTCGGATGTGCTCTCTTTTATGCCAGGGTCTCTACCACCTACAATGCTATGTGATCCTTCAAAACTTATTTATTTTTTGGGTGTGAGTGTCCTAATATTCCTTTATTTGTTTCCAACTTTGCTATCATTCTCTTTGCTTTCCCACAAAGTGGCTCCAAGTGAGCTTGTCTTGTCTGTTTATCTTCTTGGATCGTCTTCAATTCTGCTTGCTGGTTTTTTATTTCCTACACGACCTTCATTCTCTCCAAGATAGGCATTTCCTTTTGCCTTTGTTTTAAATATTGAACTGCATCATTCACCTTCTCTTCCCTCTGATCCAATGGTTGGATCCCTTCATATTCTTCCATACTCATCCATATCCATGCAGTACTTTCATAGAGTTCTGGTACTTCTTTTACTTCCAGCGCAATGATATGTGTGTGCTATGTTGCATGTTGCTCCCTTTCTGATCTGACTTCTGGAGGGGTAGTTGGTGTCAACTTCCCAGCCAATTATATTATCTCTTGTTTGTAACCATCCATCGTTTGCATTGTCCTTTGTATCTTTTCTTGCACACTGAGCTCTTCTGCTAGTGCGATGTATGGAATTTTCCGGAAGACTTCCTCGGGTATTTTCTCTAGTTTCTTTGCGTGTTTTTTTTTTTCATCTCAGTCCAATTGTACCTCTTTGAGAGATATCTATAGTATCGCCTTCTCTTCCTTGGTTGTCTCCAATTTTGTTTCATCTATCCTAACCCTTGATTGTACTTCTTATGCAACACTCATATGCAACTTATATAATGCATTGGTTTGTACCTTGGACAAATCCAACTCCAACTGTTATACATCCTTCAAAGGTATTTTTATAGTATCCTCATCTACGTGTAGTATGTTTTGGATTATCTGGAACATCACGCTTCCCACTATTATTGTTTTCACTGTTTCCTTCTCTTCATATATTGGCTCATGTTGCACTGACAATTTCTATTGTTTTGTTCCTTTCTATTGCGTGATATTATTCTGTATGCTCTCCATAACTTATTTAACTTCCATTAGTTTTTTCATCAGTTCTTCTCTTTGAGATTATGATACATATCAGGATTCTTCTCCTCTATATTGGACTTTATCTTCTACCAACTCTACATCGCCTTCTGTGATTGTGAGCTCAAGGGGATTCTTCTACTCTTTCATCTTCTGTGTCTATTATCCCATCTGCATTATTGATTTCCTCTTTTCTTTCTATGCACGTTTCTTTACCTCTGGTATGTTTCTAGTCCTTATCTCTTGGGTTGGGATCTCATATTTCTTTTTTTCTCCCTCGTTTGTTCTTTCTACATGCTCAATTCCTAACACTGAGGCTCTTGATACTGTTTTCTTCTTTATTTCCTTCTTTGTTGTCGTCACACTTTTTGTGTGATGTGAGGCTTTTCTAGTATTAGCTGTTGGGCTACTAGATTTTTGCGTTGTGGAAACTTCTACCTATTTCTTTCCCTTTGCTCCTTTCTTGACAACTACGGGTACCTTTCATTGATATGTCCATTATGCTATTAATGATTGGACTTATTCTATTTTTATGTAATACTACATCTTTAGCCATGTCTTTTTAGGGTCTCTGCTGGCTTGTATCCATATATTGTGCATGACTTCCTTGAAGTTGGAAATTCCTTCATTTTATTTCACCACTTCAGGTGAAATCCTCCATGTATCTGCAATTTTCTCCTACATATCCTATATGTACATGAAAAAAATGCTTGTATTGACCTTCCTCTTCTTAGGATCTGTGTTT
This sequence comes from Picea abies, assembly GCA_900067695.1. Lineage (NCBI taxonomy): Eukaryota > Viridiplantae > Streptophyta > Pinopsida > Pinales > Pinaceae > Picea > Picea abies. Next base: position 6,019 of record CBVK0100086769.1, read on the forward strand.
TGTTGCAAGGTTTCATATCTTGTTGCGCGACACTTTCCTCTTCTGTCGCAAAATGCTGAGTACCTAGTTTTTCCCATGTGTCTAAAGATATTAATATAAATAACTAGGAATAGTGCAACTTTGTTCTAGCATCTTGCGCATCTCTGTAGTATTATAAGAATAAATTGAGTAGATACAACACCCAACTTAGAATTGTTCCTTTTTTGCACTATGCAACTGTTGTGACCACCCCAATAAGCATGATCCAGATGGGTATCTAGGGTTAGGTTTTTGGTTTCTACCTTCCTTCTTTTGATAAATAAGGCCCTTCGGCCTCTTTTTGTAATGAGCTTGGTCACGGATGAGCATAGCTTCCATATCTCTTATCAGGGATATGCTACCACCATTCTAGCTATGTATTGTTCAACAGTTTTACAGTTTCTCTATTTTCATTAATTAATAGAAGTGTGTGTTTACTGTATCACTGTGTTCTCTGCAATACTATTGTGCACACTTTGTTATTTGCTTCTTACATTCCGTTCCTGCATAAATCCGGATCAAAGCACCTCTTCTTTGTGACATTTTCTAAGTAGCTTACAGACCATCAACTTCGGTGCAAATCTAGTGGATGGGTCATTGATGTTCTTAACGATCATACCTATGTTACCCCTATCAGTGCCAAATTGAGCCTTGACTTATTCTATAATGGCCTTCTCATTTATTTTTTCATCAATATATTGTTGAGGCTTTACCCTGACTGTTGGAACTCCTATAAGTTTAGAAATTAAGTCAACATCCATGGGGATGGGTCTATCCATCCATAAAAACCCTCCATGTACATGCGCTAAAGACTATTTTATGCATGAATTTACATCCTCCCCCCTACCAAAGTTAGGTATTTCCAATAATTTCATAATGTCAGAGTTGAACAGTCCTATAATCCAAAATTTAGGTTCTATTATTAGGACTCCCAATGTGTTTACCCCTCTTTTATGCATGTAGATATCATGTGCAAGATCTGGGAATTTTTCTACTTCTGTCACATCGTGGTCGGCGTATTTCAACTTGGGAACATGTCCCAACATATCTTCGACAACTATGACCGAATATGGAATGTGGGGAACTGACAACAAAATCTATGTTTGTATGTGCATTGTCATCACTTCTTCCCTTTTCTTCAACGACCATGTTGTTGTTTCTTATTGGGTTCCTTCATCCTACATTTCTTCATCTGTATTGCAGTCATCTTCAACCTCTAGGGGTTCCTCTACTCTAGGTTTATCTGATTATGTCTTATCACTGTATTCTTGATCCTTTTCAATCTCTGTGTGCATCACTTGTGGGTGTTTTTCACTAGGGTTTCGCCCTTCATTTTCTTGACCTACTACTTATTCTTCTGGGTTTTTCTCCTCGACCTGTGTCGGACTAATTGATTCATTTTATGTTTTTGAAATTTCATCCACATCGACCACCCCATTCGTCTCCTCCATCGATTTGTTAGTACTTCTAGTCCTTCGCATGATCTGGCTTGGTGCTTTGAATTTTGGTGGTGACATTGTTCTAATTATGGAAAATTTTGTTGCAAGTTGGTTGGATTCTTCAGACACTTCACACACGATAAAATTATATTCATTCTTTCTCTCTTTCTCTCCTTTTCTTATAAAAACATAGGTGTTTTCCTTTTTTGTGTCTTTCTCTCTTTCTCTCCTCTGTCATAAATGCTCTGGCGTGACCTATTTTTTCCGTTCACCATTTTTTCGCTTTTCTGATCATTTTTTGTCCCATCATGTTGTGTTTACTTTTCCCACATGCATTATCATGATTTTTTTCACACCAATTTACTGTATACTATGCACTGGAATGCTCAACTATCTGTCTACCATTTATTCCTCTAATTATTTCGTTTTGGCTTTTTCTCATTTTTCTACTTTTTTCTTTTCTTTTTCTTCTTTTTCTTCCGACTATATACATTATGTACAATTCTACTTTCTATGCTACACTTACTGAGGGTTGGTAGGTCGATTGTCCCTCTAAATTTTTAGTCAACTACCATTCACCATTCCTTGTATTTCCTTGCCTATTGTTAGCACTAATACTCTCATGATCAAATTGTGGTCTTAAAAATTCATATTTTTCTTATATAAAGATAATAATGTCTTCTTGGCATCTTTTTGTCCATATTAAGGTCAGATAAGGGGTTTTAAATTCTAAAACTAATATTTTGAAAATGGCGCTACAGGAAGTTTCTACAATTTTCCTATGCAGAAAAAGTGTGGTGGCACTACATGAAGTTCTTGTAGCACAACATGTTTTTAGGGAAATGACACGGTTTTGGAGGATGATTATGAGACCAACAACCTATTCAACCTATTTAATTGTTTAGGTTAGTTTTATATCAATCACTTAAGATCAGAGGGAAGGAAAACTCATTTTATAGGTGGAGCTTGATTAGTCAAAGACCTATTCTAGTCTAAAATTGTTTCCTAGAAATTAGGGTTTGTTGTCACTATCCAACACTCCTATTTTTTATGAATACCAAATCCTTTAAATTTTGACTCATATATATTTAAAACAAATTGGTACCTGATAAGGAAGGTATAATTCTTGATGGATAATATTTTTGGAACACATCATCGCGTTGACCTTATTTTTAGCAAGAAGTTACCAGAAATTTTGGAATTTTCTTGTTTTAGTCATCAACTATTAGCATGGATTTCAAGCATATGGTGATCAATATCAGTAAAATGAAAGAATTTTTTCTCAATAATAATCTCATCTACAAAAACCTCTTTCATTTTTTACACAAGTTTCATGGTTTGGGAGATTCAAATGAATCTTTACAACTCATTTTTCAGATTCAGAAATTGAGGAGTTTTCTTGTTTTAGTAATTATCTTTGGGAACGGATCCTAGACATATGGAAGGTTATTTTTGAAAAGTGAAAGAGGTTTTTATCAATATAATAATCATATACAAAAACCTCTTTCATTTTTTTACATGTGTCATTTTTTGGTATATTCAAATGAATCTTTACAACTCATTTTTCAGATTCATAAATTCATAAATTTTCTTGTTCTAGTCATTATCTTTGGGAACATATCTTGGGCAGCTGGAAGGTTATTTTTGAAAAGTGAAAGAGTTTGTTTTCAGTAATGGACTCATGTACAAAAACCTCTCTTGTATTTTACACAGGTGTCATTTTTTGGGAGAAACAGGTGGATCTATGAGAATCATTTTTCGAGAATTTCGACAATTTATTTTTCCTAAAAATTGCCTAGCCACCTCATCATTTTGAATTTGGGATGGAGGTTCTTGGATCCATTTTTATTGTATATTGAGAATAATTTAATATATTTATAAAAGAGAGGAATGAAAAGAGTGAGAGGAGGAAGGGGGGAGATCCCTATTTTTGCTTTCATTGTAAAACTTTCAAGAGCTAATTTTTGCTTATATTTTCTTATGTAAAGATATCAGTTGCTTATGAAGCCAATGGTTAGTTTGTGTTTCTATTATTTGTTTATCATCTATTTTACTTCATATTGAACACATTTTTTTGTTGTAAGATACATGACTAAAAATATATGTTGAGAAGGTTTCTTTATAGGATATATTGCAATCTTTGCCACATAAATGTTTAAGACCTTTGAATCTTATTTGGAAAGGGTTTCTGAGTAATGATCCCTTCTTCTACTGAGTAAAGGAATTAAAGAGAAGGTTTCTCTTTGGTGAATTTATTAGTTTTTGTATTCTTCCATACCATATCAATTATCTTATTTCACTGATCATAGGTTTTATTTACCTGGTTTGTTGCACATAGGAAAGTGGTTTAAATAGCTCAAATCATAAGCGTCATTGAAACCAAATGTGTGATATTTCCACCTTCATAAACTCATTGATCATTTTGAAACAATATGTTCTAGTCTTGACTCAATAGTAGTCTCGACTTGACTTCTAGCACTAACACCTGCTAAATCCTTCAGTTGCACAAAACCTCCATCTGTGACAGACTTTATCTCATATATCCCTAGCCAATGCATCTTGAACCTCCCTGGGTGTTGCAAGTATTTACTATCATAGAGCATAACCATATATCCTTATTTGAAGTTATTCTTCTTGATATTTCTTTCATGCCAATACTTATCATTTTCTTTCTGTACCTCTTGATGGAAACCAACTATAATTCTGTCTTCTTCTAATTCCATAAGTTGAGCCAATATTTCCTATGTTGTGCCTCTTTTTGTCATGTATGTAATTGTTGCAATACGCAGACTAGGTATCAAACACTCTAAGGGAACTATTGTTTCATGTCCATATACCAACCTAAAAGATGTTTTCCCTTTTATCTTCTTGCATGTAGTTCTATAATCTCATAGTACTATTGATACCTTCAAGTCTTAGTCATCCCTTTTTACATTACAAATTTTGTTCAAGTCATTCTCCAATATCTTGTTAAATGCTTCCACTATTCCATTCACCAGAGGATGATATGGAATGCTCTTTTGATGATGTATCTATGCTTCCACTATTCCATTCACCTGAGGATGATATGGAGTGATCTTTTGATGATGTATCTAAAATTATTCAAGCATTGTCTGGATTGTATTGTTGATAAAGTGAGTCCCCTAATCACTCATCAATATTCTTGGACACCCAAACCTTGTAACTACATGTTAAAATAAAAAGCGTGTTGTAGTCTCTGCGTTGCAATCCTTCAATATTACTACCTCATCTCATTTGGTCAAGTATTTTTTTGTTGTAATAATATATATAGCCCATGATGTTCTTACTAGTGGATTAATTGGACCTACAAATTTTATTTCCCACTTATCAAACACTTGAAAAGTTACTTGAGGTTTCAATGCAATCTCATCCCTCCTATATGGATTTCCAACCCTCTGACAGACATCACAATTTTGATAGTACTCCTTTGCATCCTTTTGAACTATTGGCCACCATAATCATACGTGCAATGCCTTCTATGCAGTATTTTTCCCTGCATAGTGTCCTCCCACAATTCCTTCATGCGCTTATGCTAAAATGATAGGCCTTTCATGATCCATAACACATCTCCTAAAAATGTTGTTTTCTCTAAGTTTGTACAAGTGACGTACAATCAATTGGTAGTCTGCAACTCTGACCACCAAAATTTTCTTCTGTGGAATATTAAATTCCTTAGGGGAAAATATTGTACTCAAAAATTCAATAATGTCAAAAAAATACTCATTATCAATATGTACCGAAAATAATTGTGCATCTGAGAAGTTATCCTCCAAGTTACTTGGTTCTTCTTCATCAGTTATCCTGAACAGATGATCTGGCCCTGCATTCAATTTTCTAGGATTCACTACAACTTCAAAGTAAAACTCCTGAAACAAAATTATCCATATGCAAATTCTTCCCCCCAACACTGGCTTATTGACTAAATATCTAAGAGAAAAATTATCTTTAAACAAATTGGGATGTTTCCCTAACAAATATTAATGTTTGAATTTCTACAAGGCCTACACCATGGTCAATCCTTCTTTTTCTATAGTATTGTAGTTATGTTCTGAATCTGATAACTTCCTTCTTGCAAATTCTATAGGGTGATCTATATCACCTTCTCTTGGATGTGTCAATAATGCTCCCAGTGCTATTGCAGATGCATCCACATGCACGTGAAATTCCTTTTCCCAATCCAGAAACACTAAAATCGACGTTGTCACCATCTTCTCCTTCAAAATATCCAATCTGCTGGTATTCATCATTCTACTGATACTTGGTGTCATTTTTCAACAATTTCTCCATTGGTGCAGTAATTTGTGCATATCCCCTTATAAAATTCCTGTAATATCCGGTATGACCAAGTGTACTCTTCAACTAACACATTGACTTAGAGGTGGTCATAAGTTTACTACGACAATAATTTTCGAAGGATCAACCAATCGACCATTTTTACACACCACATTCCCTAACAAAATCCCAACAGGTGCGTTGAAAATGAATTTATTAAAATTCAATGAAATATGACACTATCTACATATGTCTTGTTGGACAACTGAGAGGGGGGGTGAATCAGTTGTTACTATGCTTAAACAATTTTGCCCATTTTATACTCTTTACTGAACACATAATGACAATCACCATGATGTTGGGGAATAAGCAATAGAATGTTAAAAATCAATCACACACATGAAATATACAGAGACATATATTTCTTGAGGAAACCCATAAAGGGTAAAAAACCTCTTCTTCTCAATATGATAAGTAATCTTTACATTTTGTACATTATCATACTTATGAGCTCCAACTCATTGTGAGGCTACTACCTCTGTCTTGCAAGCTGCAACTTGCTGAGAGCACCAACTCTCTGGTTTCTCTAGCACCCACTAGAAGGAAGCATCAATTCCCTGAGTGTTCCAGAACCAACTGGATGGAAGCACCAACTTCTAGTTGCACATGCACCAACCTGTATAATGGAGAACAGTAGTTCTCCATTGCACCACCCTGCAACCCTGGTTTTTCTGGCTGTAACCAGATGGAAGCTAAAACTCCCTGTGTTTGAGCACCCACTTGAAACTCTGAGGACAACAGTCCTCCCTAGCACCTCCCTACCACCTTGCTTATAAATATTTGCTTCTCATAAATTTATTATAGTGATACAGGATTTATCAATGGCTTACCAGTCACATCATTGTTCTGCTACACTGCTCTGCTTTGCCTGCATAAGTGTCTTCCTGCTTGCATCTATTGTGATTCCTGTTCTTTTTCCTTTTATGATCTGTGCACCATATGCATACAATGCTCTATCCCCCTTCTGTGCATTTCAACTGCTACACACAGATTTCTTTTACTCGCATGAATCACACTCAACAACAACACAAATATCTTCTCTATTCTGTGCTTTTATCCTCTCTTTGCACCTTCTACCTCCTCATGCACAATATCTTTGCATGCTCTTTATAGTGACACCGTTCTCCCCCACAGTTTTTTCATTTTAACTTCTCCTTGCTCTCTCATTGCTTCGCCACAGAATTGCCTCCCCACTCATTCTACATGCCTCTCTCACATCAAGTTATCTCTTGTTCATCATGGAAACTCATCATCTTGTCTAGTAGTTTTGTTGCCTGTGAGTTCATCATCAGTGATCGTTATGCTAAGATTCCTTAGCCTCTTTGGTAGTTGAGACTCTTTGTCTCCTCTGGCAGTCACCCTACAGCTCCTCAAATTCTCTAGAAGTTACTGAGAGAACCTCCGCGCGTTCATGTGTTTGGTGCCTTTTCCCTTTCCGAGAGATCTACACAGTGGGCGCTAGCTCTTTTGGATAAGCCCCTTCCTATCACATGAGCATCGACGATGACCAAGCGCTTATTCAAAAAGGGCACTTTGCAATTTCTCATTTCGTGAGTTTGATGTGAGTCACTTTGACTCTTCCAACTCCCAATCACAAAATAGAGGCTAGCTATGCTAGCTCTTTCCCCTCACGTGACCACCATCGGTGACCACGATCTACACTAACAGGCGCTTCACAATTTCGTACTTCGGGACATTGTGAACTTTGTGAATTCTCTCACCTATATTCTTCAAACTCCCGATCCCCAAATCAATGAAATCCTCAGGACCAGATCTACAGTCTTTGATTCCCTTGCAATCAACGAATTAGATCAATTTCATGACTTCACGTTTTGTGCGTTTTCGCAACTCCTTCCTATGGAATTCCTGATCTGCGAAACTCCGAAATGGAGCCTAGCTGTGCTAGCTCCTTTACTTCTCTCCCACTGATGTGACCACTAGCTATGACCAGGGGCCAAGCACGAGGGTGCTTCGTGATTTCATGACTTCGTGGGCCTTTGTCGTGCATGATCAATGATCTATGATCCTCGGTGACCCAACGATCCAGATCTTACCTTCGAGACTTGAGACTTCATTCTTTGGTGTGACAGATTAACAGTCTATAACCCTTTGTTATCCGACGGCCCATAACTTTTTCGCGACTTCACATTTCGGAGATTCTGTAGTGAGTTGTCTCCAAAACTCTCAGTACGTAAAACTCTGAAATTGTTTCATATCATATCAACGGTCGAGATTTATCGGTGATCCAATGGCTATCCTCCACTCTGGGACTTCATCCTTCGAGACTTTAGGGGAGTTTTGATGGTAAAACTCCCAAAGTGATGTAACTCTTGCATCACTCGATGACATGTCATGAGCCAAGTGGCTACCACATGTCAATCAGATTCATAATATTCACGTACTTTAAACATCGAATCATCTTGACACTTGTCCATGTGTCCTTGATGACATAGTCTGCCACTTGTCCTTACTGATGTGGTCTACCACATTTACCTCCTAGATCTGATAGCCCAGATTAGTCCTCGATCCAATGGCTCAGATCATATCATGATTTCACATTTCACGACTTTGGAAAAATAGCTTCCCCTGTGCTCCAGATTCCCTAAATTGTCAAACTCCTCATCTACTACCATGTGTCCTCCCTGATGATGGACGGTCCTCCTGCTTTCGGTACTTTGTAAGCCTGCTTCACCTTCCACTTAAAGGTCGTGCACATTCTTCTAGATCCAACGACGGTTGATCCCGCTGCTCAGATCTAATGCCTGAGATCTATTCTCCATCTACACGCTCCTCCTACCTGGTATTACGATGTATTCTGAACCATCTCATGCCTTCGTTGTTTTTTTTCTTCCTTGCTTTCATGTTTTCCATCGTTGTTCTTTCCATCAATGACAAGCACACTCTGCCTGTAAACATGCCAACAATATCCCCCTTTGACATTGATGGCAGCCCTGAACTGTTGTGCTAATCTGTTTGGACCTTAAAATATAGCATCTGGTCTAGACCACTCCTTTTCTCCCCCTTTGACATCAATGTCAAAGAAAACATGCTCCCCCTAAGTTGTTGCAGTACTTGTTGGAGGTATCAGATATTCAACCAACACATACTCCCCCTGATAGAACTGACTCTCTTGAGTTGATAATGGGATCACACCTAACTTTTGGCGTAGATATTCAAACTGAACTTGTGCAAGCGGCTTAGTGAAGATATCAAAAATCTGATCTTTGGATGGAATATAATGCACAGAAACCATAGAGTTGGTTACTTGTTCCCTCAAGATGTGATACTTGATGGGTATATGTCTGGTCTTGGAGTGAAAGACATGATTCTTTGAGATAGTAATTTCATTGGTGTTATCACAATGAATTGGGATCGGTGGATTGTATTTTACCTCCAAGTCTGCAAGTGTCTGAATCATCCACAATACTTGGGTACAACAAGTGAAAGCTACAATGTATTCAAATTTTGTAGTTGATAAGGAAATGGAACCTTGCTTCTTACTCAACCATGATACAAGAGAATCTCCTAAGAAGAATTCACCTCCACTCGTGCTTTTCGTTTCATCCACGTAGTTATCCCAATCAGCATCTGAATAGATTGATAGTTGAAAATTTTGATTCCTAGGATACCATAGGCCATAGTCCATTGTTCCTTTCAGGCATCTGAATATCCTTTTGACAGTTAACAAATGAATCTATTTAGGTGCATCTTGATACCTTCCTATGATTCCAACATCATACATTATGTCTGGATGAGATTTTTTTATGTGCAACAGGCTACCTATCATAGACCTATGTGAACTCTGATCAACATCAGGTGAGTCATCATCCTTGCTTAACTTACATCCAGTGACCATAGGTGTGTTCATAGGTTTAGAATATTCCATTTGAAACCTTTTCAACATTTCCCTTACATATTTTTCTTGAGAAAGAAATATTCCTTCAGACCTCTAAGTAATTTGCAGACCCAGAAAAAATGGCAGTTCCCCTATCATAGACATTTCAAACTCATAATGCATGGCAGAAGCAAACCATTGTACCATTGAGGCATTATTACTACCGAAGATGATGTCATCTACATAGACCAAGAAAATAAGCAAATAATTACCCTCTGTTTTGATATATAAATTGTTGTCAATTGTTCCTCTCTTGGATCCTTTGTCTTGTAGATACGTATCTAGTTTGTGATACCAGGCATGAGGAGCTTATTTTAACCCATATAAGGATTTCTTCAGCTTGCAAACAAAGTTAGGGTTATCTAACAGTTGGAAACCCTCTAGCTGTTCCATATAGACTTCTTCCTTTATATCTCCATTTAGAAAAGATGACTTGACATCATTTGATAGACTTTAAACTGTTTATGACAAGCACAGGCAAGAAACATTCTAATTGCTTCCAATCTTGCTACAGGTGCAAATGTTTCATCAAATTCCAGTAATTCTATTTGAGCATATCCTTTGCAGACCAATATAGCCTTATTTCTTACAATTTTTCCTTGCTCATTCATCTTATTTTTGTAGACTGACTTTGATCCTATTACATTTTTATCTATTGGCCTAGGAGTTCCCAAGTGTCATTCTTTTCAATCTAGTTCAGCTCCTCATTCATTGATCTTTATCAATTTTCATCTTTAATGGCCTCATTATAGTTCTTGGGTTCCACCATGGATATGAGTGCTATATGTGATTGCTTGTTGTCTTTGATTATCTTTCTCTTGGTTTTTACACCTTTGTCTTTCTCACCAATTATCTGACTTGCAGGATGATTTTTTCAAGTAATTCTGGAGGAATGATTTGGTGTTGTCTTTTGATTTGAATATGCCTGAGTATTTTCATCTTCATTTGACTCAGATCCTTCTTGTTTTGATTCTTGGACCTGTTCAGCTTTAACTTCACCTATATCCTCTGTTGTTGATTCAGTATTATTCACCTCACTTACTGATACTCCTTCATCAACTTTTATGTCAATAAAATCAACCAATTTATGAAGCCTCTTATTATATCATTTGTATCCTTTGTTTTTTTTAGCATACCCTACGAAGATGCCTTAATCATCCTTGTCATCATACTTGCCAAGGTTCTCATTATTATTCTTTATGTAGCAATTACTCCCAAAGACTTTGAAGTGTTTGATTGAAGTAGGTCTTCCATACCACAGTTCATAAGGTGTCGTGTCACTGTGTGGTCTGAGGTGGGATTTGTTAAGAACATGGACTAATGTGTGTATTGCTTCTACCCAGTAGGTTTGACCAATGTTATTCTCATTCATCATTGACCTAGCCATTTGCTACACAGTTCTGTTTTTCCTCTCAACTACTGCATTTTGCTGAGGAGTTCCTGGGATTGTGTATTCTTTCTTGATCCCATTTTTATCACAGAATTCCTTAAATTCACTTGACATAAATTCTCCTCCTTTGTCTAATCTTACTTCCTTTAACCTCTTACCTATTTGATTCTCAATTAAAGCCTTAAATATTTTAAATTTCTCAAATGCTTTAGCTTTTTCTTTGAGAAAAGCAACCCAAGTAAGTCTGGATTAATCGTCAATGATCAGCATAAAGTAGTTTTCCTTCCCTGTGCCTTCCTATCTTGATGGTCCACATAAATCCATATGAATTAATTGGAGTGGTTTCTCTATTGAGGTAGAGCCCTTGGATTTAAACTTAGTCCTAGTTAGCTTTCCTACTTGGCGGGGTTTACACACAGAGTCTTGTGGCTTTGATATTCTTGGAAGATCTTTTACTGCCTCAAGATTTTTGAGCTCGATTAAGTGGTCAAATGTTAGATGTCCAAGTATCCTATGCCATAACCAGATTTCATTATATTTTCTTATATGACACGCTTCTCTATCTTCTTTCATCACATATACATTATTATCTGTCCTTATGCCTTTATCCACCACTTGTCCTGAGTTTACAGACTTTATCTTGCAATCCTTAGAAGTGAACACCACTTCGCATCCTCTGTCACACATTTGACTTACACTGAGAAAATTATGTTTCAGCCCATCTACAAGCAAAACATCTTGGGATTTTCCTTTTCCATTACTTAAACTCACCATCCCTTTACCCTTGATTTTACCTAGAGCATCATTTCCAAAGGTTACGCTTCTTGATTTGCTTTCACTTAGAGATAGAAACTTACCTTTGTCTCCCGTCATATGTTTGGAGAAACCACTGTCAAAATACCAGGGGTTCCTTTTTCTTTTAGCTGACAACACTAGTCCACACTTGTCATTTTCTTTCTTCTTCCAAACCTTGACATTTTTAGAAGAAGGATTCAAAATCGGGTTCATAGTTCCTTAAGCGATAGTTTTCATTTTTATGTCCATAATTATGGTAGGTGTAACATTCTAGTTCATTGAATAAAGGATCATAACAATTGTTATGCTTAACCTATGTCCTTTTCCCAGCCATCACATGATTTACAGTATGTGGTTGTTTGTTAATTGGTTGTCTCATTCTTTGTTGCGACAAATATCTATTCCTTGAGTGTCTTGATTTCTCATATCTAAATTTTAAGGAGCAGTTTACAACTTTGTGACCAAAGTTAGAATAGTAAAAACAATATCCATAGAAAAATCCTTTGTACCTAGAAAATGGTTGTCTTCTTTAAGCAGGTCAATTTGTTCAATGCTGATGATTTCTTTGAGTAGAGGGTATATTATTTCTTTGTTCTACAATTTCCATTCTGGTACTTCTTCCTTCGCTCTTTCTTGGTGGTTGATTATATTCCTTTGTTTCTCCATATTTATTGTTGTCAATGCATGTAGATTTGACAAACTTAATGGATTCTTTATTGCTTGGCTGACCATTATTTCATCCTTCTTCATAACCCAAACCGGTTTTGAAATTTGGATTCCTTTGCTAATTCAGAATGGTGGTTAATCCTTTTGAGGCTTTAATGCTTGGAAGATTTTGGAGATATAATGCTTTAAACTTATCCATTTTTTTTTGGATTTTTACTACCTCTTCTTCCAAGTCTTCACATCTTGCCTTCTTTTCTGATAACTATTGTTTCATAATGTCTTATATTTTCTTTGTCTCTTCTAATTCTACTTTCAGCAGGGCAAAGTCTTCATCAGGTTTTTTACTGTCATTCTCGAAAAGTATTAGCAATTGTTTTTGCTTCTTCTTCTTGAGTATGAGTCTAGCAATTTCTTCTAGAGAACTGATCAGTTCTCCTTCCAAGTCAACTACAACTTCTTCATCATCAACATCACTTCCTGTTCTTTTATTATCATAATCCTCTTTGGCCATTAGAAAAAAGTCATTAATATTACCTTCACAAGAAGATCCACTATCTGTGTCTCTTGAAGAGTCATCATTGTTTACACATAAGATTTTCCTTTTACCAAATCTCTTGAATTTGTACTTCTCTTCACCTTCAGAGTTTTGGTCCTTATTCTTGTGTGGACACTTAGATGCAAAGTGATGTATCCTTCCACAGTTAAAACATTTGAAGGGAAGCTTGCCTTGGTACTTTCCTAATCCTTTCTTTAGTCTTCTCACAATTTTTTCTTCAATTTCATTGTGAGATCGGAAG
>CBVK0100086775.1:0-17927 GCA_900067695.1 Picea abies
AAAATGGCCCCATAAGTTTAGGAACCAAAAAAATGCTAAAAATAGTAAATTGTCAAAAGACTATTTTAAGCCAGTTGGAATAGATGGGTGGCCACCGATATCCACCTAGATAAATCCTACCTCATTAAGAAGAAATAATATCCATTGTGTTGACTTCCTGGAGGAGAGGGGGAAGCATTTGTTGAATTTGAACCTTGGTGAGTTGTTTTCCTTGTTGGAGAAGTCGTGTTGCTTGGCTTGTGGAAGGTTGTTGAGAACCTGATGTGGAAGGTTGTTGAGAACTAGTCAGACTACATGAGATGACTATGTGTATAAGGAACCTTTTCTCTTTTCTTCAATCTTGTCAACATGCTTATTTTGGATAGAAGGTGCTTGGACTGAGGCTGCAGTGGTTGCAGTGTCCTTCTATTCACCTTTTGAACAGATTGTGAAGAAGTTGAATTTTGTAATATGAGATACTAACTTGCAGCATTGTTTAGGTGGGACAATAGTTGGAACCTTTGGTATCCTATAGAGATGAATTTCCAGAGTAACAATGACACTACGAGGTCGAGACTCATAAATAACATGGTGCTTCCACATATATGGTTGTCCCAAAAGAACACCACAAACATCAAGTGGGGAAACATCACGTAATACCTCATCCTTGAAGAGATGGATGTCGTATGAAAATTGACACTATTTTCTGACACAGATATCACATCCCTAGTGAGTCCACTTGATTTTATATGGATTTGGGTGTGGTGTTGTCGACAATCCCGACCGTTTGACGACCTCTGCTGAGATGAGTTTCTGGCTTCCACTATCAACAATGAAATGTAACGAGGTTCCCTTCACCCACATCTGTGAATGTAAGAGGTGCTCCCCCTCTTCAGGATATGTTATTTATTCTATTTGAATTGTCATGGTCACGAAAGTAGAAGTGGGGTCTATCTCAATGATCCCATCATTTTCTAAATCAGATTTTGAATCTGGGTTCATATCTTTTTCTTTGATCTCAGCCACCAATGACGACATTCATCGGTGTTGTGCTAGGGTATTTCATGGAAATTGCACCACTTTCTAGTGTCCTTCTCCATCTTTCTGTTACCCTTATTTCTTGTGGCTTAGAATGGTTTTCGAGAGGTTCTTCTTTAGGCACGTATTTATCATACTTTGGTTGTTTCAAATTTGTAGACCCAAACTCCCATTTTTTCTGGTGCCTAAATTTATTCTCGCTTTTGACAACATATCAATAGGGAATTCCCAATGATGAGATGTCCAAAAAATCCATTTCATTTTGGATGTACCTATGTAGAGCCCCACGGTATTCCAAAACCAAATGTCACTCAGAATATTTGATACCCAGCTTGGTGCACAAGGTATGGAAGGTATTGGTGAACTATGACACTGCTTGGCCCCTCTCTTGATGCAACGTGGTTCATCTCATGTACTGGTCATTATAGTTTCAAATAGTCTAATATTGTTCCCTGACCACATCCACAAAAAAATTCCAAGTGGGCTCAGCCCCATATATTCCAGACTCCTCTATAGAACTTTGCTCCCAGTAAGTTTCCCACCAATGTTTGGCATGGGGGAGGGCCTTAAGGAGTGTGAAGGTGATATTTTCCCTATTTGAAAAATTGTGAACAAAGAAATAACCTTCTATCAGTTTTAACCATTTTTCTAAGGCATCTGCATCTATCTGACCTTCAAATATGAGAATATAAAAATTAACCTGTAACTTGAAAGGAGAGGTTCCTCCAAAATGGCTACTTGATGAAGATGTGTCTTATTTTATTAGAAGGAATTGAAGGATGTGGGAAAAATTATCCATAATTTTGTCCCTTTGTCGTGTGAGTGCTTTCTCAAGCAACATATTAATAGAATCTTTTGCTTCGTTGTTTTTCTTTTCTTCTTCTATGGAAGGTTTCTTGTCAATGCAATAGAGATTTTCCTCAAGAGAGAAAATATCAAGACCCAACTTCCTATACTCGGACCTCGTCGAGGACATGCACTGAAAAATTATCAAGAGTAGCCTGTAACATCCCCAACCATCCATGGTGGGCCACTCTACGCCAGAGAACTCTTATTGTTCTCTCTACGAAACATATTTTAACATACCCAACATCCAACTGAGCTATGCCACATAAATTCTTCGAACTCCATGCAATTAAAAATATATACACACAGAACTCTTGTGGAATATATATACATAAAACATAAACAGCCAAATACATATGTAAATGCATGAATTCACAGTGAAATAATAGTAAATGTATACATATAGCATATACAGGAAATACCCATAAAAATAAACACAGTTATAACTGCACATATGATAACCCATAAAAATAAGCACGTAAATAACAATGCAGCATGTAAATTTATCACACAATTGGCACTTATCTTGGTAATAATGTCACCAACTGTGTGCAGACCTTCCACAAACCTCCCATCCTTAGACCACATTTCTCGTCACTCTCAACGGTGAGTCACCCCCGAGCTAGGACTAAACTCCACCTGAGTAAAGGGATTCTTAACCAAGATAAAGGCTCATAGACAACAGGAAAGACTATGTCTCAAGTGCCAACTCAAACTAACAACCTACAGTCCCTCATTCCCCACATGCCTTTCCCACCCAGGAAGTATGCCCCTTCTCTGATCAACAATCCCTTGGCTACCCCACTTCCTTTCCTAGCTTCAGCAACAGGCCGGACAGGAAGTCTCGGAGCACTATAGCTGCAGTTTAGCACCTTTAGGAAATCAATTACCAGCAACTTTCTCAACTAGAGAATTGCTCACGAGCCTAACAACTCACCTCTTCAGTCCAGCTCCCAATCTAACCAGATACACCAACACAAAATGGCTATGGATACAGGTACAGGTACAATCATGAAGATATGGAGGATAGCTCAATGGGTGTGTGCATGCTCTTGGATGATTGACTGGATGACTGAATGATGGAAGGAATCACGGGAAGAATGGTTCAAAAGATGGGGAAATGAAATAAGTCCCAACAATATGTATGCATGTCCCCAACTTGACACTTGTCATGTTGGGAGCTACTTTGACCCACTTGTCCCCAACTTTAGAACTTAGGATAAAATAATTATCCATACTTTATAATTTAATAAATATTAATATAATATTCCTTTTTGGCTTAACCTCCCTAGATTAGCCCTTTTCCTTAACTTTTAGGCCCCTCCCTTTCCCTAACCAGTGGATTTTAGTTCCCCATCTCTTTTATCATGGTCGGTATGCGCACAACGATGTATTTTATATTAATTATGAGACATATGCAAAAATAGGTGCACTAACCTTTAACATATAGGCTCTCCGTCCTAATGAAAACATAAGCATCTTAGCTTATAACAACTAGCTCACCAGCCTATAAAACATAGCATATACACAAAAGGATACCTAGCCTCAAAATCATGCGCACTTATGTTGTTGCGCACGGTATCCTGGAATGTGCAAACTTACTCATTTTGTTGCGCAGTACATGCGCACACTATGCCATAAAATGTGTATACAAAAATGATATCAAACATCTCACCAGCTTAAGTACATTTTCATTTACATTACAATTGGGTTCACCCTAGGGGTATTATAATCCCCTCCCCTTATTTATGCACTATCCTCAGTGCATCATGTACCCATATACAACAAAATTTCAAAAATCCTCAAAACGATGTGGGTATTCTACCTGCATTGCATCCTCATGCTCCCAAGTAGCATCCTCAAGACCGTACTAGGTCCATTGGACCTTTACAAGCCCTATGGCTCAGTTCCAGAGCTGTTTGATTTTCTGGTCTAGAATGTGTACCAGATGCACTTGGAAAGTGCCTTCTTGCTCCACTTGAATCACATTCCAATCAATAACATGATTAGCATCAGGTATATATTTCTTAAGTAATGATACATGGAATACATTATGAAAAGACATAGAAGCAGGAAATGCAATCATATAAGGTGTTGGACCAATCCTCTCTAGGATTTCAAATGGACCACAATAGCGAGCTGCCAACTTTGAACAATTTCCCAACTTCAGGGAACTTCTGTTGGATTTCACTTTCAAGAATACATGATCACCCACTTTAAATTCCCTATGAGTTCTTCCCTTATCAACATAACTTTTTTGCCTGTCTTGGGAAGCCTTTAAATTTTTTTTATTTTTATCATTTGCTCCTCCATTTCCCTAAGTAAATCTAGCCCAACCACTACTCTATCTGCTCGGTTATCCCATCTTACTGGTGTGTTGTACTCTCTGCCATAAAGTGCCTCAAATGGGCTCATCTTTAGAGATGCTTGGTACCCATTGTTATAAGAAAAATCTACAAAGTGTAGGTAGCATTTCCATTTTGATGGTTTATCCATCACATACATCCTCAACATATCTTCAATCACTTGATTCACCCTCTCTGTTTGTCCATCTGATTATGGATGATAAGCTCTACTAAAATTCAAATTTGTTCCAAATCCATTAAATAATCCCTTCCAAAATTTTGAGGTAAATTTTGGATCTCTGTCAGACACAATTGTCTTGGGTATGTCATGTAATCTATCAATTTCATTCATATAAACATCAACGATGTTGGCTACCTTGTGAGTGAGCTTAACTAGAACAAAATGGGCAGCTTTAGTAAGCGTATCCACCACTGTCATGATAGAATCATGTTGCTTTCTTGTTCTGGGAAGTTTGGTGATGAAATCCATTGTTACAACTTCCCATTTTCACTCAAGAATGGGCAATGGTTGTAGAAAACCAGTTGGGTGTCTATGCTCAGCCTTTACTTTTTGACATTCCAAACATCTGGAAATAAAATCAGCAACCTTTTTCTTCATACCTGGCCAATAATATTGGCTCTTGACAGCTACAATAGTTTTTTGATATCCTGGGTGCCCAGCATAAGGAACATTATGCATTTCTCTCAATATCAGTTTTTTCAATTCCTAAGAATTTGGTACATAAATTCTACCCCTGTACATGAGAATTTCATCAATATCTAGCTTATATTCCTCAATTTTCTGCTGCAAAATACTTTGTTGTAATTTTTCCACTAATTCCTTGTATTGCAAATCTGATTTGGAAGCCTCTGTAATTATGTCTTTCAAATATAATTGGTACATTCTAATGGTTGTAGCATGCAATTCATGTACTCTTCTGTTGAGTTCATCAACCACTTTGTTCTCTTTTCCCTTGATATGCTTTATATCAAAGTCATATGCACTTAGAAATTCTAACCATCTGGTTTTCCTAGCATTTAGAGTTGGCTGATCAAATAAATATTTCAGACCATTATGGTTTGTTCTTAGCTCAAACCTTTTTTCCCATGAGGTAGTGTCTCCATTTCCTCAAGGCATGCACTATGGTTTCCAACTCCAAATCATGAGTGGCATAGTGTCTTTCATGCTCCTTCAACTTCATTGATTCATAACATATAACCAACCCATTTTGACTGAGGACTCCACCAAGTCCCTCTTTACATTCATATGTACATACAATGAAGTCTTCATTTGGGTCTGAAATCCTTAGTATTGGAGCACTTGTTAACAATTGTTTCAATTGTTGGAAACTCTTTTCACAATCCAATGTCCACTGAAACTTCACACCCTAATTTTGTAAGGAATTGATTGGGTGTACAATCTTTGAGAATCCTTCAATTAATCTCCTATAGTAGCCTACAATACCCATGAATGATCTCACCTATGTCACATTCTTTGGCACTGACCATTCTCTAATGGCTTCTATCTTCTCAGGATCCACTGTTATCCCATCCTTTAAAATAATATGCCCCAAATAATAAATTTGCTTCTGGTAAAATGAGCACTTGCTCAACTTGGCATACAATGGATGATCCCTTAATACTAGCAATGCCATCCACAAATGATGTTCATGCTCTTCTTCTGACTTGGAATATATAATAATGTCATCCAAAAAAACAATGAAAAACGTGTCTAAATGTTCTCGGAAAACACCATTCATTAAGCACATGAAAATAGCTGGTGAATTTGACAACCCAAATGGCACCACTGTGAACTCATAATGACCATACCTTGTTCTGAAGGTGGTCTTGCTGATATATTCCTCTTTAATCCTTACCTGATGGTATCCTGACCTGAGATCTATCTTTGAAAATATCTTTGCATCCTTCAATTGATCAAAAAGATCATCAATCCTTGTCAAGGGATACTTGTTCTTAATAGTCACTTTATTCAACTGTCTGAAATCAATGCACAATCTTATTGTTCCATATTTCTTCTTCACAAAAAAGACTGGGGCACCCCAAGGTGACACACTTGGGCATATATACCCCTTCTTTAGAATCTCTTCAACTTGCATTTGAAACTCCTTCAGCTCTGGTGTACTCATTCTGTAAGGAGTCTTTGACACTGGAGTTGTTCCAAGAATTAGATTTATACAGAAATCAATATCTCTCTTTGGGGGTAGTCCTGGTACCTCCCTGAACACATCTTCAAAATTTTCCAAGACTGCATAATCTTCCAAATTTGGCACATTATCTTTAGGTGTCTCTTCCATATGAGCTGCAAATATTTGACACCTTTTTTTGTAACATTTCTTCAGCTGCAATGCTGAAATTTCTTGGATGGTTACTTCCCTGGGAATTCCCTGCACCTTCCTTAGGGTCCCTTCCTCATCCAAGAAATTAAATGCCTTGTTATGACAGTCTAAGATGGCATGATGCTGGTCCAACCAATCCATCCCAATTAGACATTCATAGGAACCTAAAGGCAATATGTTCAAATTTTCCCTTGTGTTCAGTCCATTCATGTCCATAAGACATGACTTAACCATCTCATTAAATTTTCTTTTGGAGCATGTAGCCAGCTGTACCAACCAATATTTCCCATGCTTGCTTCTTGGAAAATGAAAACTTTCCCCCATATTGGGATCTATATAACTATGACTAGCTCCTGAATCAATTAAAATAGCAATGGTTTGGTTGTTGAGCATACCTTCCACTTCAATCATATGTGATTGATACTTTGCTTGCTTGTTGTCCAAGGCTGCATAGATCCTTGGTACATTTTTTCTCATGTCCTCCACTATTTTAGCTTGCTGAACATTGTGAACAGTTCCCCCTTTTTCACCTCTGTGAGGACAATCTCTGAACATATGATCCCCTTTACAACCCCAACATTGAATAGGTGGCTTCCTTGACCTTTTACCTCCCGCCTCAATCACTCTAGGCTCTCTAGGAGGTTGTTGTCCCTGTGGATTATTTTTGAATAATGGTGGTTTAGATCCCTTCTTCCTCTAATCCACTTTGAATTTATTTTTGTCTTCCCAAGATTTTTGGAAAGTTGGCCTTGATTTTTGTTGATCATATAGGCATTCAACTCACCTTATGGTCTCCTCCAATGTCTTTGGATCATCATACTATATTTTGTCACTGATGAATGATGGAAATCCACTCAAATACCTTTGAATCTTAACTGTCTCATCCTTGATGAAAGAGACATACTTCAGTTGTTCTAAAAACCTTCTCTCATATTCATCTATTTTCATACTCCCAAGATTGATTTCAAAGAACTCTTTCATTTTCTTGTCATAGTATCTATTATTCAAGTATTCCTTCTCAAAATACTTCTTGAATTCCCTCCAAGTAACACTTTTCTCTTTAATGTGCTGCACTTGCACAACATGATCCTACCACATGGTTTCCTTTCCCTTGAGTTGATAGATAGAAATTCTACCTTCTGCATGAGAAGAATAATTATGCAATTGAAAATACTTTCTCATGCCCAACAACCATGTCTCTTCATCTTCATCCTTCTTGTGCTCACCATCAAATGTAGGAGGTTTGATTTTGTTCATTTCTCCTCATAATTCATCCACCCTAGACCCCTTATGCTTCTTGAAAGGGGATGGACCCAAGATATTGTGTTCTCTCTTATTGGAATGCCTCAGAGAGTGGTGTTGATGTCTACTAACACTTTTGGTTTTTCTTTTCTCATCAGGAGGCCTGTGACTTCCAGATTTTCTTGAGCCACTCTCCTTGTTCAATTTCTTTTCTATTCAGTTCAAGCTCTGCATTAACTTCATGTTGAAGTCATCTTGTTGCTCCTTGTTTCTCATAAACCTTTCATTATTAGATTTATGGATTTGGACATCCTTCTGCAAATTTGTAATGGTATCTGCCATATTCATGTTTTCAACTCTTCCTTCTCCATGTCCATTGGAGTTTGTTCCTTCAACGCCCAAATGGACATCCATCCCTCTAATGTCATCCTCCTGACTGTAAGTCCCTTGTGCCTCTTCCATTACTCTGGACTCTATGTTGATCTTGAACTGATCTATTTTTTGTTAACTCTACAAAATTTGCAACCAACAAAACTTTGTCAGGCTAATTGTTTCAACAATTTCATGAAAATATGAACCATTCTGGTTCAATAATATATATCAGAGTTATTTTTTCTGATTTCCTAGAAATTTTAATTCCCAAATCAATTTTATGGGTGGATATTTAGATTCCACTTTCCAACACCTTTCCAACACCTTCTCCCATGCTCAATTCTGAGTCTTGAGTAGAAAGTTATGGTTATTTGAAAATTGTCCATTAATTGTTTTGTTCATTTTTCAACTTGGCGCAACTCTGCATTATAATTATGCATTTTTGCACCTACTCCTTTGTAATTTTCATAGGATCTCAATTGGGTTTCCTTATATACATATTATGGACACTCTGTCCAAGTTTCATCTCTTTCTGGGTTCTTGGCTACTAGTTACAGCCTGCTAAAGTTCTAGGCCAATTTGTGTTTTTGGTCTAGAATGCTACAGGTGCCTTGTTTTCCATATTAAACATTTTTAACATGCCCAAAAAATTAATTGAACTCTGGGAATGTATTATATGGATCAATATATTTCCATTTACTACTCCTACACCTCAATCTGATTCCAGAGCAGAAAGTTATGTCTCTTTGAAGTTAGTTGGGTCTTAAAATTTACCCTTCACTGTTTGTGTTGTAACTTTCTCAAAAATGCTCTGTTTGACGAATAGTTTACACCATTAGAAATCTCTCTCCGAGATATTTTATTTGAGTTGTAGAGACAATGTGTGCCTTGGCACACTAGGCACACTCTATTATTGTTGTTTTTGAGTAGCTAGAAACACTGTTAAGGGCCTCAAAAACACGCTGCAAAAAGATGTCGTTCAAATGATATATGGTTTTATGTTGTTATTCATCCTCCAAAGGACTCTGTGCGCA
This sequence comes from Picea abies, assembly GCA_900067695.1. Classification (NCBI taxonomy): domain Eukaryota; kingdom Viridiplantae; phylum Streptophyta; class Pinopsida; order Pinales; family Pinaceae; genus Picea; species Picea abies. The sequence goes on from CBVK0100086775.1 coordinate 9,214, forward strand.
AAAATTTCAACCCGTACACCCATATTCACCATGTAAAACAACATCACAAGGTAAATCATGCTCTGCGCATCCATAACCACTATGTATCACTTCTATGTCATGCCAATAACTTGCGCACACTACTTTTGTGTCCCGTGCCAATATTCACTGCGCACAGTTTTGGTTCTTGGACTATTACTTGTTGCATGTAGTTTTTGTATCACACGCATTGTACTCTATGCATTGCACCATTCCATAGTTTAGTACGTCTCCACCATGTAGCAAAACTCTGTGTGCACCACTAACTAAACTGTCACGCAACAACATATACCCACATTACGCGCGCACCAACAAAACTCCTCTGCACTCTGCCAATACTGCACACACCACGCATGTCATTATTATGTATGTACACACCACACAATGCTAAATTTAACATGCGGTCCTGTACACCAACATTTTTCTGTGCGGTGCTGAAATTTAGCGCCCACACCCGCACATTAACATTTTTCCACGCGGCACCAAAATTTAGCGTGCACACCTGCACACTAACATTTTTCCACAAGGCACCAAAATTTAGTGCATACACCAGCACACTAATATCTTGCTGCGTAGTGCCGAATTTTACCTATCACGATCTTTTCACTGAGCATCATACATTTTTAGTGTGCCCACTTGTGCACATTCATTTTTATGCGCATCCATTCCTCGTGAATTCCACTGCAAAAATTGGGGCTTTTGCTTAAATTTTTCCCCAATTTATCATAGGCATTTTACAACTATGAAATTCATTCAATTTCACCCTGATAACACTAGTTCAACTTATGCAACAAAAAATCATTGTGGGTTGACATTTCTAGAACAAATTTACCCAAAATCAATTCATGAATTGAGAATTTAAACTGTAAAACCCGCTCCAACTGTCATGGCTTCACTGTGACTTCAAATTAGACCAATTCTAGGTATAAATTTGCTAGAACGGATATTAAATCGGGAATATCTCATCACTTGGCTGAATTTCTCCATTTTCTCATGAATTTAACAACAGAAATTGGGGATTTTTCCCAATTCCACCTAGTTGATGTTACTTTTTACCATGGATGCTCTACAAAATGAAGTTTGGCCACTTCGAAATAAATCCTCTGTGACATTTCGCTTCAAATCAACTTGCTCAACCCATCCAGGATCAATGTTGAAAAATGAAGCTCCGATACCATGTTGTAACATCCCCGACCATCCATGTCAGGCCACGCTACGCCAAAGAACTCTTAATGTTCTCTCTATGGAACATACTGTAACATACCCAACATCCAACTGAGTTATGCCACAATTTTTTTTTTCGAACTAGATGCAATTAAAAATATATACACGCAAAACACTTGCGGAAATATATATACATAAAATGTAAACAACCAAATAAATATGTAAATGCATGGATTCACACTGAAATAATAATAAACATATACATGCATCATATACAGGAAATACCCATAAAAATAAACACAGTTATAACCGCACATATGATAATGCATAAAAATAAGCATGTAAATAACAATGCAGCATGTAAATTTATCACACAATTGGCACTTATCTTGGTAAGAATGTCACCAACTACGTGTATACCTTCCATGAGCCTCCCAGCCTTAGTCCACACTGTTCATCACTCTCAACAGTGAGTCACCCCCGAGCTGGGACTAAACTCCACCCAGGTAAAGGGGTTCCTAACTAGGCTAAAGGCTCATGAACAACAGGAAAGACTCTATCTCAAGTTCTCACTCAACTAACATCCTATAGTCCCTCATTCCCCACATGCCTGTCCCACTCAAGGAAGTGTGCCCCTTCTTTTCTCAACAGTCCCTCGGCTGCCCCACTTCCCTTCTAGGGCTTCATCAACAGGCCGGATAGGAAGTCTCAGAGCCTTGCAACTATAGTTTAGCACCTTCAGGAAATCAATCCCCAACAATTCTCTCACCTAGATAATTTCTCACGGGCTTGACAACCCACCTCTTCAATATCCCACGGGCCTGACAACCCACTTCTTCAATCCCACTCCCAAGCTAATAATTACCCAACATAAGGCTCTGGATACGGGTTTAGGTAAAGTCATGAAGATACAAATGATAGCTCAATGGCTGCCAATACTCCTGGATTATTGACTGTATATCTCAGTGATGAATGAATCAAGGGAAAGATGATGGTCTGAATGATGGAGTCCCCAAAATGAACTAAGTCCAACAATATGTATGCATGCCCCCAAATTGACACTTTTCATGTTGGAAGCTACTTGGGCCCACTTGGACCCAACTCAGAACTTAGGATAACATAATTATCCATACTTTATGATTTAATAAATATTAATATAATATTTCTTAACTTAGCCCCTTCCCTTTCCCTAACTAGTGGAGTTTAGTCCCCCATCTCTTTTATCGTGGTTGGTCTGTGCGCAATGATGTATTTTATATTAAATATGAGATATGTACAAAAATAGGCACACTGGCCTTTAACATCCAGGCTCTCCGGCCTAATCAAAACATAAGCATCCTAGCTTATAATATTGTCTCACCAACCTATAAAACATATCAGATACACAAGGCTCCCTAGCCTCTACATCGTGCGCACTTAAGATGTTGTGCATGGTATCCAGAAATGTGCACACTTCCTCATTTTACTGCGCAGTACATGCATGCACTATGCCATGAAATGTGCATACAAAAATGATATCAAATCATCTCACCAACTTATGTACATTTGTATTTACATTTGCAATTGGGTTCGACCTTAGGGATATTACAACTGAGCATTAGACCAAGGTAAATTTTTAGTTGATTGCGAAAGGAAGTCAATTAGGAAAGTTGAGTCAGTCAATTGTTGGGTCAGGTCGATTGATCATGGTAGTTAGGATTAGTTGTAACTACTTTACAAATGAATTAGAATACAAATAGATGTGATCATGAATGTAACAAGAAAGAATAGTGGTGCTTGATATATATATGGGCCTAATGGTTAAGAACTCATGTTGGGAGCTACTTTGTCCCACTTGTCCCCAACTTTAGAACTTAGGATAAAATAGTTATCCATACTTTATGATTTAAGAAATATTAATATAATATTCCTTTTTGGCTTAAGCTCCCTAGCTTATCCCTTTTCCTTAACTTTTAGGCCCCTCCCTTTCCCTAACCAGTGGAGTTTAGTCCCCCGTCTCTTTTATCATGGTCGGTCTACATGCAAGGATGCATTTTATATTAATTATGAGACATATACAAAAATAGGCACACTGGCCTTTAACATCTAGGCTCTCTTTCATAATCAAAACATAAGCATCCTAGCTTATAATAACTAGCTCACCAGCCTATAAAACAAAGCATATACACAAAAGGCTACCTGGCCTCAAAATTGTGCACACTTATGTTGTTGCGCGCAGTATCCTGAAATGTGAAAAATTCCTCATTTTACTACGCAGTACATGCTCGCACTATGCCATGAAATGTGCATACAAAAATTATATCAAACAACTTACCAGCTTAAGTACATTTTCATTTACATTACAATTGGGTTCAACCTAGGGTTATTACACAGCCTGCTATGATACCACTGATCTTGATTATTTTTGGCACAAAATGAGAGAGAAGATATAATAAATAAATGTACAGAGATATATCATATATCCAGTAATATAAAAGATATTTATCAGGGATAAAACCATAAACACGAAGATACAATAATACACAATTTCTATTAATGAGAGAAATGTACAAAATTGGAGAAATACAGAGTGAAAGACTCACTCGAATGGTGGCATCTTGTCTCTGAGAAGAGATATGATGGATAATCACATTCAAAAGAAGATGATTATTAAAATGAGGTTGCAAAGGCCTTTTTAAAATAAATAAAATCCAAAACCCTAACCCCAGAAGATGAAAAGCCAACAGTTTTTTGGACGTCGTTTTGGGTAATTTGGTGTATCAACTTCCCGAGGGCGTAACTTTGGCGTACAATCTTCGTTTGGAGCGCACGATATATTGTTGGAAAGGTATCGAGGAGGATGTTAATTTTGGGGGATCAATCAAATCATTCAACTATCTTTGAGGTGCTCTATCATGAAAAAAATTGTGTAGGCCCTCAAAATGGCCTAGAAAGTTTAGGAACCGAAAAACTGCTAAAAATAGTAAATTTCCAGAAGACTATTTTGAGACAGTTGGAATAGGTGGGTGGCCATATATATCCACCTCTATCAACTATCCTTCCTTGAAATCCTCCAGATTCATATCTTCTCCTTGTAGACCTTCCTACCAATATGTTAGTGGATGGAGTGGTTCTTACTGCAGCACGAGTGAAAAAGCTTGAAATTGTTTATCAAGAAATATATCTAATTATATTTACCAACCTACATATACCTCTATTATCTCTATCCCTATTCATGAAGAACTAACATAGCATTAGAAATAGTTGAAACAACGGACTCACCAAAGTGAATGCATCAAGCTAGAACCTCTTCAAAAATTCTGAAGTAAATGTGCCTTTGTGTCTTACCATTCACTGTCTCATCAAATCTAGAATGTTAGTACTTTAAAGAAAGAAATCACATGCAAAAAAACTCTACAATTTAGAATTTACAAGGAAAATAAGCCAAAGAAGTGTTAATCCCTTTTAGCATCTCCTCGACAACAGTGCCAAAAATGTCAGTCAAATTCTATGCATAATTTATGGACATTAAATCATCAACTCGAGGGCATAAGTTTAGACATGAAAACATTGTATATGCATAGATTAGAAAATGAATGTATACCTAATCTATGGGAAATAATATTCTCAACTTGATTAAATGAAACTATACTCCTAGCAAATCACAAGAAACTTGTTCATTGGGAAGCAAAACAAGAAAGTGCCTCACTGACACATGCTACAATATTTCACTCAAGCATATATTGAGTGTTCATGTATGCAATTTTTAGATAAAATCTTATTCCCACCTTCAATTTCCATTGTTCTTAAATTTGAAAAATCAAACAAGGCATGTAAAAGGCTATTCTATTTCACACACTGGTAATTGCAAAAAGAGATCTTCACCAAGTAACAATGCAGAGTTTTCAAGGGAACAAGTTATGTTTGTTTCACTATGAGATACATAGTTTTTGCATAACAGAATCAAACTCAATGTTATCGTTCAACCTGCAATGAGATTTACTTCCACTAAACAAAACTAAAAGAAAGATAGAGGAAAGAAGAGAGGATCGATCCACACACCCTGCAAACAATACTTTAAAAAACCATAAGACATTAGCATTAATAAATCTTCAAGATATAATTGATGTATATCAAAACCAAACAATACAAATGTTGTATATGGAAAAATGTTTTTATGAAAAGGGAAAACAAACTTGCATTAAATTACACACACTTGAATAAAATGAAATAAAATACCACCATCATCCATTTGGAGTGAGCTCAATTCTCCCAAGAACAAGGTAGTGAACTAAGCTACATCATCATAAATTATATCAAATCATAAAACACAATGAATCTAAGGAATTAACATCCATATGGAAGAAATTCTCAAGATGTTTTATTCACACCATCATAAGTTGAACATATACTCCAAGAGTCCTCCCTTTGGAATGGATAAATAACTCTTATTTATACATTTTATTTGAGAATAATTTAAACAACTAATAAATTTAGATCCACTTTTCTCTCATGAGGTTACAACCATTTCCTAGTATTTAGAAAGTCAACAATATCTCCAAAACCTTTGATATATTTGATAACTGATCTCATCCAAAACTTCATGATTCTTCTCTACCCAAGATACTTGAATGAATGTAATATACCAGATATAAAAAGTATGTTGAACAGTAATAAAATGATAGAAATGGATAAATAACAGCAATATAACTAGAATAATCACCACAATAACACTGAAATGATATAAGAATAACAACAGAAATAGCACTTTGATTCTGAGAGAAATGTTCACAGGCCTCTTCGAGGGGGAAAACTCCAGTTGACTAGAACTCTATTACAATAATCTCCAAGCTAGGGTTCTCATAGCCTTGACTCTTATTTATACTAAATATGTCTATCAAAAGAAGCATCTAGAGGAAGATCCTTCTGGAAGAGGAAGCTTCTATTAGGTCTTCTTACATTTGACTTATTCTATTTTATTGATATAAGAATAACAACAGAAATAGCACTTTGATTCTGAGAGAAATGTTCACAGGCCTCTTCGAGGGGGAAAACTCCAGTTGACTAGAACTCTATTACAATAATCTCCAAGCTAGGGTTCTCATAGCCTTGACTCTTATTTATACTAAATATGTCTATCAAAAGAAGCATCTAGAGGAAGATCCTTCTGGAAGAGGAAGCTTCTATTAGGTCTTCTTACATTTGACTTATTCTATTTTATTGCAAGGCCTTATTAATATTGACCTTTATTACATCCAAATATATTGTTCTACCTATGTGTGGTTAGGATCCTAACATGTCCTCCCCCTTAAAAACAACCTTGTCCTTAAGGCTTGAGATGTGGAAATTGCTGCAGAATGGTAGCTAGTTCCCAAGTGGCATCTGTTGGAGTTGTATATTTCCACTGGATTAGCACTCCCTTGATGGTTCTTTGATGTAGGCGACGCTCACATTAGTCCAAAATGTCTTGTGGATGTAGCCAAATGGATCCTTCTTCGGCTAACTCGGGAAGGTTGGTTTGAATTTGGCACTTAGTTCCGTTCACCTTCTTTAAGCAGAAAACATGAAAAATAGGATGTAGTTTCAAATGACTAGGAAAAGTTAACTGATAGGCCACCTGTCCCACATGCTTGAGAACTGTATAAGGACCATAAAATTTGGGTGCTAGCTTTTGAAAATGCTCGGCCTTGAGGGAATTCTGCTTGTAAGGTTGCAGGCGAAGAAACACCTGATCCCCTATTTCAAATTGACATTCAGAGACCTTGATTTGCTTGTTTCTTCATACGATTATGTGCCATGACCAAATTCTCTTTGAGGGTATGGAGAATATCCTCTCAAATTGTAAGTGTTTAGTCAACCGCTTGGACATTCGAGACACCAGGTAAGTATGAGAGAACTGAAGGTGGATTCTGTCCATATACCACTTCAAAAGGAGTCATGCGTGTAGTTGTATAGTATGAAGTGGTGTACCACCATTCAGCTAGGGGTAACCATTGAGCCCACTAATTTTGATTTTCTAAGGCAAAACACCTAAAATATGTTCCCAAACACTTGTTGACAACTTTTGTTTGACCATTAGTCTGCGAATGATAAGTTGTACTGAGATGCAATTGGGTGCCTTGTAGCTCAAACAGTTCTTGCCAAAAATTGCTTGTGAAAGCTGGGTCACAATAAAAAACAATAGAGTGTGGCATGCCATGAAGCTTGAAGACCTGATCCATGAAAATTTGAGCCATCGTGGATGCTGTAAATAGTTGTTTAAGAGCACAGAAATGAGCATACTTGGAAAGACGATCAACAACCACCATGATCACTGATTTATTTCCCGATTTGGGTAAGCCTGTAATAAAATCCATCCAAATAACAGGTGGAATCGGGAGTGGTTGTAGTGTGCCCAGATATTTGACGGTTTCTCCCTTGTTGAGTTGACACACATCACATTCGGCAACAAACTTACGATTGTCCTGTTTCATACCATCCCAGAAAAAAGAACGTTTGACGCTATCATAGGTTTTGGTGAACCCGGAATGCCCCGCTGATGGTGTAGCATGAAGCTCAGAAAGTACCATGGATTTAAGATTTGATTGTTTACTTAAATACAGACGGTCTTTGTATCGAAGCTCATCATGGACCCAAGAGTACTCTGGGGGAGGTGGAGCACTGAACTGCAATTGTTAGATCAGCTGCGAACTTTTGGGATCTTGTAACCATTCCTGGAAAACGGCTTGGAGCCAATATGGTACAATGAAGGAAAGAGAAAAAAGGGATACTTCATCTTCATATTTGTGGGAAAGTGCATTCGTAACCACGTTTTCTTTTCCTTTCTTGTAAATGATCTCATAATCATAGCCAAATAACTTAATTACCCATTTTGGTTGCTCTGGGGAGGAAATGCATTGTTCCAAAAAATACTTGAGGCTTTGATGGTCTATCTTAACTTGGAAGCGTTGCCCCAATAGATAAGGGAGTCACAAAGCAATGGCATGCAGAATAGACAACATTTCCTTTTCATAGATAGATTTGCCTAGATTTCTTTCAAATAGTTTCTTGTTGGTAAAGGCCAAAGGCTGACCCTCTTACATAAGTACAACACCAATTCCTTTCCCCGAATCATCACATTCAAAGACAAAGGTCTTTGTGAAATCAGGAAGGGTCGGGACTGGGGTGGTGCACGTGGCCATATTCAAGGTTTGAAAATCTTGAGCAGTAGCTGGAATCTAAGTGAAAGAGTTCTTTTTTAGGAGAGTAGTGAGAGGTGCTGCAATATTTCCGTAATTTTTAACAAACTTGTGATAATAACCTGTTAAGACTAGAAATCCATGCAATCTTTTGAGAGTCTTTGGGTGAGGCCAGTCTTGCATAGCTTCAATCTTTTTAGGATCCACCCTCACGCAATCCTTTCCAACCAGATGACCCAAGAACTCTACTTCTGAGGTGCCAAAAGAACATTTAGACTGTTTCAGGAAAAGTTAGTGCTGAGAGAGTAGATGGAGAACTCAATCCACATGAGCAAGATGTTTTATCCAGGTATTTCTATAGATGAGGATATCATC
>CBVK0100086778.1:0-22656 GCA_900067695.1 Picea abies
TATTGATAGTCGTTTGATTATATTTGTTAAAAGTTGTGGGTGATTGTATGCAAATTTTGTTATTTTAGTTTGTTTAGGTATGTTGGGTGAAAAATGAAAATTTAAAATTTAAAGTGGTAAAATTTATTATAATTTAGTGATTTATTTATAATAAAGATAGTCATTACTTGTTTCTATCATTGAATATGGATTTATACATCATATTTATTTAAGGAAAATTACTCCATTTAATATGATTAGATGATGATCTACAAGGACAATATTACTTTTCTAAATCTTAGATCATCAACCTATACATTTACCTCTCAAAGTAATGAATTTTCAGTAAATCAAAAACAATTTTTAATCCTACTAAAAAATTAACTATTTTATTTCCCCGGATGGGGTGTTATGTCTGTCGTCATGATCATACACTTGGGAGGAGTGTTCCCTCCAACTTGGCATCTCAAGCTCCCAAACAGGCGTGTGGAGGGCGCATAGCATCTCTTCTAAGGCTCATTCGCTATATGCATTCAGTGTCTGGAGCATGTGAAGGGTGAGAAGATGTTGGTTCGTAGTACATTTGATGGGTAGGGGAATTACTCCAAGGTCATTCCAACAGTTACGATGTTCAATTTGCACCATTAGACACGTTCAATGGTACTGGTTGGTGAGAACACCGCCCCCCCTACCTAGTGTTGTTGGAATTCTTCCTTGCTTGATGTCGCACATTCAGGAATGAGGGTGTTCTCACAAGGGCAGGGGATCTCACTGACGAATTGGTGTGCAACTCGATGATATGATGATTTCTACCAATGACATGGAGAAGGTGGCTAGTGCTTAGCTAACCCAAAATGATATTGCAAGTGGAGATCTAGAAATTTCGGGTTATGTTATAGTATGGGGATGTAGGGTGGAATGGTTTGAAGAAGGTGATGGGACCATGGGTGATGTTGCTTAACTAGTCAAGGTACTATCATTGGAAAGCATGGTTCCAAGTGATATTCCTAGTGTGATCAAAGTCTTGAAGGAAGGAGGCCCACCCTCTAAGCCCTTGAAGTTTCCGCTTGAGGAAAGAGACCATGGTGACATGAAGGAGGATTTTCCTATGGAGAAGAACCACCTAAAACTTCTCTTTGAGGTCTGTGGTGAGGTGGTCGACTTAAAGTTTAAGGTTGAATAATTGGACCAAAAGATCATTCTGTTGTTGGCTCTTTTCTCCATCCAAGCACAAAATTGACTTGCATCAGACTTGTCTACCTAGGACGTGATCTTCCCGGACATGCCAATCCCACTTTCATAGTGATGCATGGAATATCCTCCTAAAGGACAAGTCCCTCACTCAAATCAATAGTCGATCTCTACTTTCTAGATGGATTTTTATCCTTGATCTATCGTTCTAGATTCAAGTATTAGAATTATTTTGATGTCTATACTTTATTATTTGTCAGGGATCACTCAATAACACTTGCAATTTTTTTGGCCCCCCCAAATATGTTTAATTTCTAAACTTTGTTTGGGATGGGTTGGCTTCCTACTCTTCAACTCGATCTCGCAAAAGTACTTGGCCGCACTCATATAGTCCATGAGATCGTTCATTCTTGGTAAGGGAAATCTGTACTTAATAGTAATATTCTTGATATCTCGTGAATCGATACACATTTTTCATTCACCTCCTTTCTTGGGTGTCAATACTATAGGTATAGTACGTGGAATCAAACTATCTCAGATTAATCATCTATCAAGCAACTCTTGCACATGTTTATTCACTTCCTCACTCTCTACTAGTGTCACCTGATAAGGATCTTTATTCAATAGACTTGATCCTGGTATCAAATAAATTTGATGTGATATACTCCTCCAGGGAGGTAAACCTACTGGTAGATCATCTCCAACAATGTATTTAAATTCATTCAACAAAGGTTGAATTTCCTGTGGCACAGAGCTCATTTTTCCAATCTCTGAAACTTGTCTTAGTATTAAGGGGGAAAAATGGGTATTTTTTTGCTCTCTCAAGAATTCTTTAGTTGAGCAAATCATAATGTGATTGCTACTACAAAAATTTATGTTGTCATTTCCTTTCCTGTCACTAGCACATAACTCATTCTCTACGATTGGCTCCAACCTGTATCGATGTCCATCCTTTAAAAATTCATAAGTATTCTTACTTCCATCATGGAAATTTTTTCTATCAAACTGTTACAAGGGAAAAACTCTCTATGGCCAAGGGTAAACCACAACAGATAGGTATGACTCCAGAAATCAACTCAATTCCAACATGTGCTATATAAACTAATGTGGAATATGAGGAAGAATCCTACCTCGATCCAATCATTTGATGTCATTCCACTGTTGAGCACTTTGACCCAAAGATTTACACCTGCAAGAAGTTCTCAACAAACAAGCGATGCAAGTATATAGTGACAATATATAAAATGAGTCAGCACATCAGATAGCACAATCCATTAATAAACATTACAAACATGCCCATGGATAATAATCATATATTTGCAAGATATCGATAGGACGGGAAATGAGTATTTCTATTAATAATTGATCAACAAAAGTATCAAAATTACAGACTTCCGCGTCGGCACGATTCGAAACCAAGAAACCAAGTTCCTTCCAACTGGGTCTCCACCACTTCAATCCTCCACCAAAGGCAAGCTCACAACAAAGAGGTAATGAGGTCCTCTCGACAATAAGGAAAGATCTTGGGGCCTGAACACTGTGTTCAGACTTGAGGGACAAAGGGATGCATACTCAATATGAAGTAATTTTTCAAGAGTAACTTTGCTCTCAAAGTTGAATGCTTTCTCCTCCCTTTTCCATAGCTCGAAATTGTGCTCTTATAGCCTCCAGAATGAAACTGAAGGGCCGAGTCGGAACATTTCCATTATATGGAAGGCCAAAGATGAGAGATCTTTGTCGTGACATGGAAACCCGACCTCATTTTGTATTTTTTGGCACAAATTCCGATATACGCGAGCTATAGTGGAGCAACAAGCATATACGCATCTTGCAAAGTAGTTAGGGAGCGTATATGTGGAAAAATATATATTTTTGGCTCTGGATTTATCAAAAGGGGGTTGATAAGTTTGCATAGGGAAATGGAAAAAGGCCCTCTATGCAAGATAGCAAGGGTGATGCAAATATTGCTATAACACAAACAACCATGGTCTTTCGAGTAGTACGTGATATGCATCCATCTCAACTATGTCATACAATACCTTCTCACTAAATTTTCCATTTTGAAAATTTAACAAGCATTGTTTAGTCATGATCACCTACTTTCCCCTTTTCAACCATGAGACCCAATGGAGATTCGTATGTGGAGTAATTTTTAATTTTAACTTCTCCATTACTTATATGGATAATAGATTTTATGTACTTCCTCCATCTATGACCAGATGACAACACTTATCTTAAATTTTGCACTTAGTTTTAAAAATGTTCTTCCTCTACTAAATTTTTTTGACTGTCTTTTTGTCAGGCTTAAGTAACACTCTTCTAAACATAAAATTTTATCCCTACTTATGTTGGAGTACTTCCACATTATTTCCAAGAAGCGTTGCCTCATCTACCATGGTAACCTGCATTCTGGCCTCATTTTGTCTCCATGTATTCTACTTCTCTAGGAATTTTGATGCCTTGTGACCTTCTATTATGCATCTGTAACAGGTGATCACATACTTACCTCTACCAAATCCTCTGCCTCTCCCAGCGCCACTTCGTCCTCTCATATTCTAGCTTCTAGTTGTTTCATCCTCCTTTTCATTGGTTCTAACAACACTTGCTCTACCCTTACCTCTAAGTCTTTTTCTTCAGAACTTCTTCCACAACCTTTTATCAATCATTTCTTCCACCTTAAAAGTAATTAGATATGTTTGATATACATTACGAAAGTAATTCATACTCATCTCATCCTGAATATAATATTTCAACCCATTCACATATCTTGCCACTCTTTGATATTTTGGTTCCTTTATCCCTGATTTGAGAAACAATTTGAATAAATCCTTAGTATATTCACGAAAAAATGTCTCCTTCTACCTTAAGTTTTGCACCTGCTTACACAAATTCTGCTAGTAATTGACATGTATGGATTTCTTCTTTATTTTTCTCACCATCTTCCTCTAAGTTCTAATATTTTCCTATCGATTATCTACCCTATCCTTCTGTAGCATATCCTACCAGAGTGCAACATGACCCTTTAGCTTTGTTATGGTGAATTGAACCCAATTTGGATCCTGAACATTTTCATACTCAAATTATATTTCAATCTCTCCTACCTAATCAATGAGAGTCTCTTCTTTTAAACTACCATAATAATATGAAACTTCCACCCTTGCACTACCTCTATTTTTAAAAAAATAGAAAATGTACTACTGGGTCTACTTCCTTGGATTTTCTCTCTTCTTCAGGCTTGTCTTCCAACTCTAAATTTGTTTCATCATATCCAAGCCTCCTATTTTCCATTTCTTCTATCCTTCTTCTCAATTCCTCTAATTCTCGGTTCCTCGCACCTCCTTGTGCTCCTCTTTATCTATGTGAAAACATCCTTACAAGTTGTCTTGTAGCCCTCAGTCCGACTAACATCCACATGCCTTACTTCTGGGAACTATCTCTCACAACTTAGGAGCTAAACTAGCTCTGATACCACTTGATGCAACTATTACCCTCGTTCTTGTACTCAACTGACTACATAACTAGGTTTGTGCACAAATATTACATAGCTACCAACATACTAGTGTTAACAAAAACTATCAATTTAAAGAATTTCAAGAGGGATTTAGATTCACGGGAAAAGGAAACAAGAGACAACACCATTTAAACATGTACTCAAGATTATTTATTAACAAGACATAATTTGTCTCTTACAGTCTCATTACATTACTAGACAATCTGGCACAATTCTCATTTTGATTCAATGAATCGGTGCATCTTCACTATTCCACATTGTGAACCCAAAACTGGGCATCCTTTCCTCTTCTCTATTTCTCCTGTAGACATCCCTTCTCTATTCCCTCTCTTCCATCTCTCTATTTTTCATCCCTCCTAAGCGTACCCCCCTTCCCATTTTCTTTTCCTCCTCTCATTTCTTGGAAGCCGAAAAGTTTTCTTCCATTCCACTTTTCCCAACCATTTCCTTTTCTTTGCCACCAATGTGAGTTGGAAGTTGGGCAGTTACAATAGTCCAAATTATCCACCGTTTTCCATCCAATCGACTTCTTCTTGCAATTTTTCCACCAACTTCCACAAAGTCTACCCAAGACATGTGGAGTTATGACCCACCAAATTTGACTAATTCCACTCAAGACACATGGATTCATGGCATGTCATAATTGCAACATGAATGGAGTTATAGCGTTGGTGTTACAATGTAACATGATTTACAACACGGGTGTTGTAGCAACACGATTTATATCATGAGTGTTACAACACTACCAACATTAGTGTTGCAACAATGAGAGTTTCAACACTTATTTCACGTTCATAAAATAGATGTGACATGATCTGGTTTTTATATTGTTATTTTTATGCATGTATAGATTTGTGAATGAGTATTATTAAGTTCACATTAAAATTGTTATATTTTTAGTTTTGTATAATATTGTATATTAGGTTAATATATGTTGGCAGTAGCATGATCAACATTACATTCTCTTCAACACTGTGTTGTAAAATGCACCTTGTTTCTCTGGATGCAACAAGATGTTGGATTAATGTTTTCTCTTGGTTTAAGTTTATAAAATGATTTAGGATTATAGAAGGTTAAGAAATCCCACTACTCTTTAAAAGAGGAAAGTTGGACAACTACACACACTTTGCAATTGGCAAGGTAATTTTCAATGTAACATTGAAGATATGAGTGTACTCTTGGTTCCATGTGTTTAAAGATATGACATTTAAATATAGGGGTTGATATCAATTGTGCTTTTTGTGGATGCATTGATGTATACTTTTAAATTATATCAATACAAGATGTTGAAAAAGATATGATAGAAAATTCAAAGATGAGTAAAGTTATAACATGATCCAGGGCTTAGGTATCATCAAAAACTTAATTGGAGATTGATGAGAACTCTACATTTATATATTATTGTATTGTAGGAACAAGAAGGAAGTTAGTTACAAGATTCTTGAAATTTTCTACAAATTTAGCACCAAAAAAAGAGAATTTATAACTGGAAAATATGTGCATAATATATGAATTACATTATTATTGTATTTTCGTTCATATTTACTTGCATTTCACCGACACATATATTCTGTGAAATAAAATTAAATGAGGTATATACAATTAAAAAATAGGTTGATATCATGCTTCTTCAACTATTGTTTGTTAACTAGTTACAATTATTAGTTAGAAAAAATAAACAAAATATAAACCAGTTGAATGCCAACCAATGGAAAGCAAGTCTAATCTATTTTAGATTTGGTTCATTGCTCAATTGCTTGCAATCCCAATTTCACACAACAATCTACAACTCTATCAATGCCAAAATGAAGTTGGACTTTGTGGTCTTTCTTCAATGTGAAAACGTGGCACTTGATTAACCGAGACTAACCCAACAATAAAAAACCATTTCTTAAGGAGAGGGGAACAACAAAAAAGAAAAATTCCCAACAATGCTAAAAATGTCCAACATACACTAGATTCAATGAGACCAATTTGGAAAACTCCTACAAAATTGCAATGGCTCTATGACAACCACTAATCTTCAATATCTAAGTGAAATTGGTTTCTAAGTGAATTAAAATAATCACAAGATGGAACTCTTCATCATAATCATGTGTGCAACCAACAATAACAATACACCATAAATGACAACAATAATCTCCCACTAGAGGACTCTACATAACATTAAAACACACACATAAATATTGAGATGCTCCTAGAAACCTAACTGGAAAGAAACCTAAGTTGATTTAGGATTTTATTAAGAAGGAAATTGATTACAAAAGGGTGAGCTATACACAGATTTAGTGTAGTATTACCCACTTGGTAGAAATTTGTAAACTGCCACGGCTCAACAACAATTGTACTATTACTCACTTTGTAAATGACCATGTCTCAACAACAATTTTAGTTCATAGTGGTAATGGACTGCCTTGGAAGAACAACAACCATCAAAATGGTTCGTTTCAACTTCCAAATTTTTTTTCAATATATTCTCAACTTTACCAAAAAAAAAAATACTTAAAATGTTTATAAAGAGATTTTGAGGAGGATCTAATTTAAACTAAGAAAAAGAGAATTTATAATAAAAAAAAAATCTATTCAAAAATTGGATTTGAGATTAATGAAACCTCTAACTTTCTATATTACCAAATTCTAGTAACTAGCACCCACTATTACAACAAAAATAGCTAGAAGCCTTTTCTCTAAGTCTAACTTGTTGATATTCTCCTCCATTGCCTCACCGAGCACTTTCTCTAAGCTGTCCATATTCTCCACGGCCACACAATTCAATTCAATAATGGAAGGGATGATGGCAATATATAACGAAGATGTAAATTTGAGTGCATGATCCGTGGCACCTTCTCGACCTCTTCCCCTAATTTCATTGTAGATTTAATTAATGATAAATAATAGGCACTTTGCTCTCTCTATATATACTATATAACTAGCGTATATACTGTATAATATAAAATATATTTAAATTAAATGTCTGCATATAAAACAAAAAATATTTTTAAATTAAATGTTAATATATAAAACATTAAATGTTTTGTTGTATGGTATATATTGATAGTTAAAAATTAATAGTTCATTTGTTGGTAAAAGTTGACTTATAATGGAGTCATTTAATAAGTCAAACTTACAATTAAATAAAAAATAATATACATGGACATCTCATCTAATATTTTCTTAAAAAAATATCTTATATACATGAACTTTCTAATGGTGAAAGACTAACCACAAAATCCACAATTAACTTTGTAAGTGATCCTTTCAATAACACAAATTTAAGATCAGTTTAAGAATATTCCACATCTATATCTCATCTAACCTTTTCTTTAAAAAAAATCTCATATTCATGAGATTGTTAAAAAAAATGATCTCATGAAATGGGAATTTTTAAAATTTAGAATAAGTTAATTGCTTAGTAAAAAAAACTATTTTTAAAATAATTTTTTTTATTAAATTTATTTGAATATCACAAAATTCAAATTTCATATATAATAATATTTTGTTTAAAAAAAAATGTTTTTACCTTTAAATTGAATTTAACATTTTAAAAATCTATTAAAATTTCAATTAATCAAATCTCAATTTTAATAAACTAAGGTATTAAATTAACTTTGGATTATAATATGTTTAGAGCCATCAAATTCTAATTCTATCAATTCAAGAAAGACATCAAATTTCTCAAGATGCAAATTCTTTTAGTATATATATATATATCAATTAGGTGTAGTTTGGATGGTTGTGAGGAATGATTATTATCCTCCTCATAATGGGTTCAAATCTCATAATGACATGAATAAAAGCTCGTATAAATATGTTGTAATGACTTTGAACCTATATGTATTAAAAATTGCCTTTAATTCTTAATTCAAAATATTCCTCACATCAATATATATATATATAACAAAACTAAAGTTAAATATTTATTTATTATATTTTAAAATTTTCATTTGATTTTATTTTTTTTTAATATTTTTCAATTTTATACTTTTAAGAATCCATAAAAGAGAATAAAAATTGTGGAACACGCTTGCCTTTGAATAACTGAACTTTCACTTAGTAATTTTAAATTTCGTTTTGAATAGCTAAGCTTGCAATTTTAAATTTCATTCTGAATAGCTAAGCTTGCATTAGCTTTCAAGACCATGTGCAGTAATATGCCATGTATTATTGATAGTCGTTTGTTTATATTTGCTAAAAGTTGTGGGTAATAAGCCATGTATTTTCGATAGTCATTTGATTATTGTCTTTTTATTATATTTGCTAAAAGTTGTCGGTGATTGTAAATTTTATTATTTTAATCTGTTTGGTTATGTTAAGTTAAAAAAGAAAATTAAAAATTCAAAGTGGTAAAATTTATTATAATTTAGTGATTTATTGATAATAAGGATAGTTATTATTTGTTGTTATCATTGAATATGGACTTATTCCTCATATTTATTTGAGGAAAATTATTCCACTTAATATGATTAGATGGTGATCCACAAGGACAATATTACTTACTTTTCTAAATCTTAGATCATCAATCTATAACTTTACCTTTCAAAATAATGAATTCTTAGTTTAAATAAAAAACAATTTTTAATCTTACTCCAAAATTAACTATTTTATTTCCTTGAATGGGGTGTTATGTCCATCATCATGAGCATGCACTTGGAGGGAGTGCACCCTCCCACTTGGCAGCTCAAGCTCCCAAACGTGTATGTGGAGGGCACATCCCATCTCTTCCAAGGCCTATTTGCTATATGCATTCAGTGTCTGGAGTGTGTGAAGGGTGAGAATATATTAGTTCGTAGTACAATTGATGGGAAGGGGAATTATTGCAAGGTCATTCCACCAATTATGACATTCAATTTGCACCATCACACAGGTTGTTCTGAGATGACCTCATTGCATGTTGGCAGGAAATTTCATATTGAAAGCTTGGCCTTGTTGTTTATTCCCATTAGAAGCTGCTAGTACTGGTTGGTGAGAACATCGACACCCCTACCCAGTGATGTCAACATTCTTCCTTGCTTGATGTCGCACATTTGGGAGTGGAGGTGTTCTCACAGGGGCAGGGGGTCTCATTGACGGACTAGTGTGCAACTTGGTGATATGATGATTTCCTCCAGTGACATGGAGAAGGTGGCTAGTTCTTAGCTAACCAAAAATGATATTGCAGGTGGATATCTAGAAATTTTAGATGAAGCTATGGTATGGGGATGTAGGTTGGAAAGGTTTGAAGAAGGTGATGGGACCATGGGTGATGCCGCTCAAATGGTCAAGGAACTGTCATTGAAAAGAATGGTTCAAAGTGATGTTCCTAGTGTGATCGAAGTCTTGAAGGAAGGAGGCCTACTCTCTAAGCCCTTGAAGTTTTTGTCAAAGGACAGACACCATGGTGAGATGAAGGAGGATTTTCTTATGGAGGAGAACGACTTGAAGCTTCTCTTCGAGGTATGTGGTGAGGTGGCTGACTTGAAGTTTAAGTTTGGAAAATTGCACCAAAAGATCACTTTGTTGTTGGCTCTTTGCTCCAACCAAGCACAACATTGACTTGCATTAGACTTGTCTAACCATGACGTCATCTTCCTAGACATCCCAATCCCACTATCGTCCTGATGCATGGAAGCTCCTCCTGAAGGACGGGTCCCTCACTCAACTCAATAGATGGCCTCTACTTTATAGATGGTTTTTTATCCCAGATCTATAGTTCTAGCTTCAAGTATTAGACTTGTTTTGATGTCTATACTTTATTATTTGTCGGGGATCACTAAAGAACACTTGCAATTTTTTTGGCCCCCCCAAAGATGTTTAATTTCTGAATTGTGCTCGGGTTGGTTTGGTTTCCTATCATAGAGAACCAAGTTCAAGAAGATTGTATGTGCAAATTTTATGTTTACTAGAAGGTAACACAATTTTATTACTTACAAAAAAAAATTAACTATTTTATTTTAATAAAAAAATTAATTTATAAAATTTAAATAGAAATTAAATTATAACATAATTAAATCATTATCGTGAATTTATTACAGGGACATAAACCCAATCAAACCCATATAATAAATCAGTTGCATTAAAGTGTCCATCCTATTATCTCTATGATTCATCAAATTGCCTCAATTTCACGAAAGGTTACCATAGTTGTAACCCTTATCTCCTCTACAAAATACGTTTAATGATTGGCCTTTTCCCACCTAAAACAATAAATGGAAAAAGAAAAACGATAAAAAATGTGTAATTTGATTATTAATAATTCTAATCAACCAATCAATTAGGTGGTTGTGAGGAATTATTTTTATCCTCTCCACTCAGGTTCAATTCTTACAAGTGACATGTTGAGCTCTTAACGATTATATTATTGTAATGGGTTCGAATAAAGCTTAGAATTTACAAGTAAAAATTATCCACTAGATATATTACTCTCTTGTATTGTCCATTAGATATCACATTATCCACCATCCAATGGACAAGGTGAAGAGGGCACGTTACCATCATTTGGTAATGTGTTTGGTAAATGTAATTTTTAGATTTCTCTCATAAAATTAAATATCAAATCATGAATAATGTTAGACCCATTGCTAATGTATTTTCAACCATTTTAACAGTGGTGATGATGATGATTTTGTTGGCTCTCCTGAAGCTTCTTTATCTCATAGCAATAAGTCACATGTGAACTTTTACATTCACAGGGGTTACCCTAGGTCAAGTTTGAATGTTAACAATTCTTAATGGGAACGGACATGAGGTTTGAAATAGAGAAGGAGATGAAGGTTTCCCAAGTGAAAATGGAGCTTCTTCTCCTGCACTAAACAAATGAAGAATGATTGATCTAGAAGAGGAGAAAGGTAACCATACATCTTCCCTATTTGAGATGTGGGGCTATGGTTGTAAACAAAGATTTTGTTACACATGATCTTGAGGATTGTTTGGTGTTTTGGAGATTTTGAAGTATTTTTTATCTATTCTTATTTACATCTAAATAGTTGAAAACAGATGCAGTCACCCTCGATCATGTACTCAACCAACTACAAAACCAGGTTTCTTCCCACAAAGTACACAACTACCAACATACTAATGTTAACAAAAATTAACAATTTTAAAGAATGCCAAGAGTGTAACGACCCCATCGTTACGACAACAAGAAAAAATTTTTGTTTTTGTTTTTAGGAGTAAAGAAGCAAGAGGTGAGGACGACAACAATTTAACCACACCATTGACGATGAACGCAAGCACGCAGTCAAGACAACAGGTTACTATGACACCACACATAGGCACAAAGACAACTGGCAAAACATTCATAGAATAACAAGGAGAACGACTATCCGCCTAACACAACACGACCACACCTACAAGCTAAGGGACAACATCCCCGTCCCAACATCACGGCCTAGACGAGAAAAGACTAGAACCTCAAGGCGTGTGGACCTAACACCTGAAGGTGTTCGACCCTTGCGCCAAAATCAACTCGCACACTTGACAACACTCACACAAAGGCACCTACTCCAACCAAGATCTCGTTTTTCGCTATCCCCCAGGGTTCGCCATGATCCCCTCATTAGGAATCATGTCGTTCCCAGGTGATAGATGCGTCAATAACCTTGGCGCAACACATCCTATCTGGACCAAGGAATCTAGATAAATCCAACGTGCTAGAAACCGAATACTGAGAAGAAACCACATCCATACCCCAACAACAAGTCGACGAAGCGCCAGAACGAAGACAAGGGATGACACAAGCCAATTCCTGACATCATCCACAACCCAACCAATCCCCCAATCTAACTAGTCAATGATTACAATCTATTTTAACATGATTTTCCATTCTAGATGGGGCACGTCTAAGTTACAACTAGTCATTAACTTAAATAACAACATTAACAATCTTCAAGTAGAATTCAATCATTATAACACTTATGAACAATTAAATCTCAACATGTAGTCTAGTTATACTGACCGAACTAACAATGATAGTTGTCTACTATCATTGTGAAGGAAAATTCTTACTATTAACATTGGTGTAGAATTTTAACAAGGCAATTAACATAGCAGTTACATAACAATTAATATGGCAGTTAACAAGTCAATTAACATATTGAATAACATAACAATTAATTTAGGAATAACAAGATAGTTTACACGACTGTTGTCATAACAAGTAATATAGCAATAACAAGGAATTTAACGTGTTAGTTAACATGCAATTGATATATCAGTAACAAGGCAATTCACATGACTGTTAACATAACAATTAATAGTGCAATAACAAGGTGATTTACCTAACTGTTAACCATTTAACTCGTTGTGGCATTTAATCAATAAGAATGAATCTGCTGACCATTTACATTGCTATAGAAATTGTTCTGGCTAATAATAAGGCAAGTAATATAGCATTTAGCATTGCAATTAACATGGCAATTAAAAACAAAAAGGAAATGGCCGACCATTAACCTTGCAGTAGCAATTGTTCTGACGTTTAATATGACAAATACATAACAATGAATCTAGCAATAACAAGGCATTTACCCAACTGTTAACCATTTAATTCGCTGGCAAAAATCAAAGTAATTAATGGACCCAAGACATCGTTGTAGCCATTATTGTCGTTTCCAGGTTAAATTGGAAGTCAACAATTGAGGGAAACTCGAGGCCTTTCAACCGCAAACGCAACCCATAATTGGTGGTGAATTCGGGGTGGATAACAGGAAAAGTAGTCATCTAAATCATGTCAATTTCGTGGTCAATTAAGGTGGCAACAGGGTCATCAGTTTTAACAACAAAATTTGTGGGCACTACTACAATTACAGTCAATATTTGTTGGGCAAAACTGTGGGCATTTACAACAACCTCAGCCACGCATTGAATGGAAAATTCATGAGCCTTTAACAGGAAAACACAGACAAGTTTTTAAAGGCAAAAGTGGTCAATTCACAGCAAGTAAATTTATGATTTAAATAACTAAATTCGTGGGTGATTTCTACAACAACACAATCAATTTTTAATTATCAAAATCGTGGTCATTCCAGCAAGTAAATTTATGATTTAAATGGCTAAATTTGTGGGTGATTTCTACAACAACACAGTCAATTTTTAATTATCAAAATCGTGGTCATTCTAGCAAGTAAATTTATGATTTAAATGGATAAATTCGTGGGTGATTTCTACAGCAAAACAATCAATTTTTAATTATCAAAACTGTGGTCATTCCAACAAGTAAATTTATGATTTAAATGGCTAAATTCGTGGGTGATTTCAACAACCACTCAATCAACGTTTTCAAGTAAAAAAAATTGTGGGCGTTAACAACCACTCAACAAACGGTTGGGAGAAAACAATCATGGACATTAACAACCACTCATCAAACAGTTTGGAGCAATTTCTTGGGCGATCAAGTCTAGTAATAAAAACCTATGTAATAAAATCATGATGATATAACCATGGTAACTGTGCAGAAATAAAAATCTGTGACAGTCAAATCATGGAAAAAACAAACTGAGTATCAAAATCATGGAAATTAAATTTGTGGTAACAACAAGAAACACAGACAGTGATAAATGTTTTCAATCGCTTGGGATACCCAACCAAAGGCACCGACATGGATCATAACTAAATCTTTTTCAAAGAATTGAAAGCATGGAAAAATTAAATCACAGCCCCCAGAAAAATTGCAGACAGGAATAACAAAACATTTCTCATTTCCAAGATACCATTTATACAATGTAAGCAAGGAAATGAAATTGTTTTTGCATTGCTAGGATACCAATACAACACAAATTATAATTTATCCAAGAATAAAAACGTAGGGTTAAAATTTATCCTTCAATACAAACGTAGAGTTATAAATTGTCCAAGAATAAAAATGCAGGGTCAAAATTGATCCATCAAGATATAAAAACGAGATAATGACGAGATATAAGCATGCCGAGTTTAAGGAAAAAATTCGCCAACAATCAAAATTGTAGGGTTAAATAAACACATTAGGATGCAAGGCGAACCATTAGCCAAGGAAAAACATCATAGGTGGATGACTGACAGGAACATCCTTCGCCCATCATCCATGCACAGAAAAGCAGGGTGTTGAGATCCATAGGTCTATTAACACAGAAGCGATGACCGTAGATCAGGCTCTTGGACGACTACTCAGGCACAGACTGATGAGCTAGGGATGAAGGAAAAATAGAACACAATCAATCATAATAAAAAACCATAGGATGGTAAAGACATGCCGGGATCGAAGACCATGGGAAAACCAACATCGAGCTAATAGCTATGGGAAAATTTCAGTCATCAACTAGAATGCTAAGACAATCAATTTCCTTACCCAATTAAACATGCAGATCCAAAAGCATAAATCATACTAACAATCTACCATGCAAAAATAAAGAAAGCGTACTGTTTCCCAAACACCTGCTTTGAGTTGATGTCCTGTGTGCTCCATGCAACTCTCGCTTGCCAATCGATGAGACTTCACTGGTACCTCCTAGCCAACGTTAGGGGTACTCTTCTTCCCCCTTAGCCCCCTGAGCCACAAAGGGGCCACACACACTATCCAGAGATTCAACTAGCTCTCAGCTCGCCTTGCAAGGCCAAGCTACCACTCCTCACCGAGTTGGGTATCCCAACTCCCACAAGCTAAGTCAGTCAAGTATAGATTTTTGAAGCGCAACGTTACACAAAACATAAGAGATCTTTCCTCCTTCTCCTCCCTCCATTATATAAAGTTTACAACTCCTTTACATTTCCAAAATCCCATTTAAATTAATGTTTAATAAATTAAATCCTAAAAATCCTCCCTGTACAAGTGTCACCCATCCCCTTCATTCCTCCATAAATTAATTACCCCTATTTCCCTCACCCACCTAGAGTCACTCCTAGAATCCCTCCTAGGTATCCCCAAATTCCCTTACCAGTTTTAATGACTTTCCCCATTATTAAATTTCTAGTTCAGTATAAATTTGAAAGCTCTTAAATGATAGATACCTTACCAAGGTTGACTTTCTGCTTTTCCCCTTGTGTTTCCCTTTTATTTTTATGTTTCCCTCTTTTCCTAGTTTCCTAAATATTTTAGATTTCCCTCTTTCCCCTTTTCATTTAGAATTCAAATTGGTAGATGTATAAATTAACTTTTTCCCTTTTTAATTAATAATTTTTAAATTATCATAAAATAACTTGTGGGAGACTAAGGGCCTCTAAGGAATAAGGCCCCTGCCTTATTGCATGCCCCTTAGAATCATTGTGAGCGACCGTCACAGTCTGCCCTCATGGCATCGTGGGTCCTCTCGAACTAGGTAAATGTTAACCTACAGTTCGAGCTACGACGGGAGTGCTAGTAGGCTATGGCAGGGTTGTTGTCCACACCTCTCCCTCAACATCTTTGGTAGTCGTACATGACCCCTCTACTCCACATGTGAATCTGGTCAGCAAGCTATCGCCAACCTGCATCATCAATGAATCATGTCAGAAATATATCCATATCATATCATCTAATTAGATGCACTAATATCACATATAAAACAATCAAATCCCATTAGTTCACTCCCCGACTCGATCTAGAGTCCAAGGGGTTCCATCGATGCCTCTGCATCCTCGAGGTCTGAAATCTTGCACACTCAGTAAAACTGAGTCAATAGCAGTTGTCTATGTCAATGCAGCAAAACAACATGACATCAACCCATAACGAATCATAATGAAAATCAAATGTTTTAATAGCATAATAATTTGGATCACTTGCGAGCAAGTGTCCTCAAAGAACAAGTTCACTTAGTGTGCCAGATCAGGATGTTACATACACCGCCTCTTGTTCTAAAATTCGTCCCGAAGTTTCATAGTATAAGTGCCAAAATAATGTGTATCACAGTACCATAATTCTATCTATCAAACAAAAATGGAAACTGTTGGCGCATATCATATGCATCCTCCCATGTCGCCGAGTATGGACTATAGTTGTCCCAATAGACCTTGAATTGATCTACTATTCGATGTCGTAGATGTTGAATGCAATGATCCAAGATGCAGATCGGCTCAGCCATGAGCACCCCCTCGTCCTCTACCTGCAAAGAATTCATGTCAATAACATGTGTAGGATCACTAATATAATGTCTCAAAACAGATACCTGAAAAACATCGTGCATACGCCTCAAAGAATCATGCAAGGCTAGTCGATAGGCCACGGGCTCCTTTCTCTCCACAATCTCGAAGGGTCCCACGAACCTAGGAGAGAGTTTAGCTCCCTTTTGAAACTTGATCAAACTCTTATGCGGTTTAACCTGCAAGAAGACTCGATCGCCAACCTCATAACTACAGTCAACACGATGCGCATCGACATAACTCTTCTTATGATCCTGTGCTTCTTTAATCCTTTGTCTTATTGTTTTTATTTTCTCTTCCATTTCTTGGATAGCTTTTGGTCCCACCAGGACCCTATCCTCAAGCTGATCCCAACTCAAAGGCGTCTGACACGGTCGCCCGTAAAGGAACTCGGAAGGCACCATCTTAATGGTGCTTTGGTAACTGTTGATATAAGCGAATTCCACCAGTGGTAAGAATTCTTCCCAACACTTTTGTTGGTCCATCACGTACATGCACAACATGTCCTCCAAGGTTTGATTTGTTCATTCAGTCTACTCATCAGTCTCCAGGTGATACACAATACTGAAGTTAAGTTAGGTTCCCAAGGCCTCTTGGAAACTCATCCAAAATCATCCGATAAACACCGATCCTCGATCAGATATAATCCTCTTAGGAACACCATGCAACCTCATAATCTCACTGATAAAAAATCTAACTATGTCAGGTGCCTAATATGTTGTATGCACAGGAATAAAGTGAACACTCTTTGTGAGAGTGTCTACTACTACAAAAATCAAGTCATGTCTCCTTGCCGTCAATGGAAATCCAACAATAAAATCCATCAAAATAACCTCCCATTTCGACTCCGAAATAACATGTGGCTATAGTAATCCTCCTGGGTGTCTATGTTCAACTTTTACCTGCTCACATTCTAGACATATGGCCACATAGTTGATTATGTCTGCCTTCAATCCCTTCCAGAAGAATAAGGGTTTAAGGTCTGCCCTCATCTTCGTGACTCCCGGGTGAGCCATGTAGACGGCGCTATGAGCCTCTCTTAGGATCAACATCCTCAACTCATCGTTCGGTGGTACGCAAATCCAATTTTTAAACCTCAATAATCCATCGTCGTCAAATGTAAATCCTTCAAATCTTGGTACCATCATTGTGTTTTGTCCGATAAAATCCTTGACCTCCTTGTACCAGTCATCGTCACGTTGTAAAGTTAGAATCTTTTCACATAGATTCATCTGAAGAGGAAACACCGAAAAGATGCGTGGTCTCTGACTCAATGCATCTTCCACTCGATTCACTGTCCCTTTTATGTAAGTAATCTCAATGTCCTACTCGCTAAGCAATTCCGACCAACGTCATTGTCGCGCGTTCAAGTCACTTTGTGTAAAGATGTGATGTAGTCCACAATGATCCATCTTTAGTTCAAACTTTCATCCAACAAGGTAGTGTCTCCAAACCTTGAAGGCATATACAATGGCTAACAACTCCAAATAGTGCATCGTGTAGTTCTCCTCATGCCTTCTCAGTTTCCTCGATATGTAAGCAATCACTCAACTGTCTTGCATCAAGACTCTGCCTAATCCCTCCTTGGGTGCGTTAGTGCATACCAAGAAGTCTGCATCCATGTCAAGGACTTTTGGTATCGATGTCGTTGTCAACAACTCCTTGAGCCTCCTAAAAGATTCCACGCATTTCTCGATCCAAGCAATCTTCTTCTTCTTCTTTTGAAACTCCATGATCGGACTTTCTATCTTCAAAAATCCCTCGATGAACCGTCAATAGTATCCTGCTAAACTCATGAAGCTACGCACTTCTGGGACATTCGTCGACGTAGGCCATTCCATAATAGCCTCGACCTTTGCTGGATCCACAATGATACCTTTGCCAGACATGACATGCCCCAAATAGTGAATCCTTGATTCATAAAATGAGCATTTGGACAACTTCCCATACTATTTGTGCTCTCACAGACACTGTAGTACCAAGAGCAAGTGATCATCATGCTCCTCTGTCGTTCGAGAGTAAATCAAAATATCATCAATGAATACTTGGATGAACTTGTCCAATTACTCGTGAAACACCGCATTCATCAAACTCATGAATACCCCTGGGGCATTCGTCAATCCAAATGGTAAAACAATAAACTTGTAATGTACAAACCTCATCTTAAAGGTAGTCTTAGGGACATCATACTCCTTGATCCATAATTGGTGATACCCTGATCGCAAATCGATCTTTGAGAACACTGTCGCACCCTTCATCTGATCGAACAGATCATCAATCCTCGGCAATGGATACTAATTCTTGATCGTTGCCTTGTTCAATTGACGGTAGTCAATGCAGAGCCTCCACGACCCATCCTTTTTTCGTATGAAAATAACCGGCACACCCCACGGTGACACACTTGGACGTATCAGTCCTAGGTCCAACAATTCCTTCAATTGCATTCTCAACTCCTGTAACTTCAGGGTCGACATCCGATAAGGCATTCTAGCTATCCGTTCAGTCCTCATTTTTAGGTTTATAGTAAACTCCAATTCCCTCTCCAGTGGCATCCCAAGTAACTCCTCCAGAAAGATGTCTGCAAACTCTCTCACCATAGGAAGGTGTTCTAGACATTTCGCTACTCCCTTCTTGTTTAATGCAAGGATCACATAAATCTTACACCCTTTGCGCATGCTCTTCTGTAGCTGTAAGGAAGAGATGAACCTCAGGGAAACTCCCTGGTTCTGACCTACAATCACTCATCTTTGTCCCTCATCATCGACCAAGCTCAACTGTTTTGTTTTACAGTTGAGTATTGCCTCATGCGATTCCAACCAGTCCATACCAATCACGATGTCATAAGATCCTAAGATCATGATGTGCAAGTTGTCCCTGGTGAAAAACTCTCCCAGGTTAAGGGTACATCCCATAACCTTTCCTTCAACCTTTTGTTTGGCTCCTGAAGCCATCTCTATGAAGCTAAACTCATCCTATTCGACTACCTTTGCCTTAATCCTTTTTATCATGACACCCGAGATGAAACTCTTGGTAGCACTGGGATCAATCAAAATATTAAGGGTCTAGTCAACAATGGTACCTGACGTCTCGAGCATAGTCGATTGGTGCTCTGCCTGGTGGTTATTCACTGCTGCATGAATCTGATGGGCCTTGCCCATATCTCCTACGGTAGTGGGTCTAGCTGATCCAGATGCTCTAGTCCTCTCCACTAAGCATTCACGCTAGTAGTGTGGCTCCCCACACATCCAACACCCCTTCTTCGGTCCAATACTCCTGGTACCCAAAGTAGAAGATGACAGCCCACCGGCCTGGAATCCTGGTCTGTTCTACTGAACAAGCCTAAATTGTTGCTCCTGCAGTCAACGCTGCTGCTGATGTTGTGGTCCCTGATAAGGTATCCGCTACTGAGGCGTCGGTCACTGAGGTGTAGTGAAAGTGGATCCCCTCTGAAAGCCACGATATCCCAACATATGTCTGGCTGGTGTCTGATACTGCTGTGCACCCATTGACACATGCTCTGCTAGTCTCGCTGGAGTCTTTCTTTGACCCCTGCTGATAAGCTCCTCCTCTTCTATGAGGGCCTTCTGGACAACCTCATGCAAGGTTTGAGGCATCAGAATCCTAACCTTTGCACGTAAGCTACCAATAAGGCCAAATAGAAATCGATTGACCTTAAGTTTCTCAGTATTAAGGTGCAGAGCATACCAAAGAAGCTCCATGAAATGGGCCTCGTACTTAGGCACCATACGACTGCCCTGTCGTAAGGCATTGAACTCATTGAGCTGGTGCTCAATGAATTCCTTTGATAGGTACCTCTCTCAAAACCATTCCTTGAACAATTCCCATGACACGTCTTCGACGACCATGTTCAGCTGCGGTAGAAGCATCTTCCACCATAGAAGAGCTCTCCCCCTTCAGCTGAAAGAACACCATGCAAACCTTCATGTTGGAGGTATAGTCGCAAAGTGCAAAGCACATTGCCATATTCTCCAACCATGCCTCAATGTCTGCTTCATCCAGGGCACTAGAGAACTCGGAAAATTTGACCTTCTCAAACTCACGGTGAATGCTACCGGTACCAACCGGAGCACGCGGTGGACCCTCGTGGGGTGATGACACTCTGGCCTCATTTCTGTCCAAACGGATGATCAATGCCTTTGAAAT
Source organism: Picea abies (assembly GCA_900067695.1). NCBI lineage: Eukaryota > Viridiplantae > Streptophyta > Pinopsida > Pinales > Pinaceae > Picea > Picea abies. The sequence goes on from CBVK0100086778.1 coordinate 20,909, forward strand.
GCACTGGAAATATCTCACCATTACAACCACATACCCCACTGCTATCTGCTCCTAGCCGACAACCTGTTCATCTCCCTGGGGGTTAGACCCCTCAGGCGTGGAGGCTACTTGAGGCGTCACGCCTCCTCCCCTAACACTCCTTCATCTGCCTCCGCAGAGTCCTCTAACCATGATTACCTACATGAATACAATTCAACTCAATTAGAAACATTATAATAAAATCATATCAACGAAAGCCATAGTGATCCCAAGTCACAGGTTGAACCCACTCTGATACCATATGTAACGACCCCATCATTACGACAACAAGAAATTTTTTTTTTGTTTTTGTTTTTAGGAGTTAAGAGGCAAGAGGTGATGATGACAATAGTTTAACCACACCACTAATGATGAACGCAAGCACACAGTCCAGGCAACAGGTTACTATGACACCACACACATGCACAAAGACAAGTGGCAAAACATACGCAGAATAACAAGAAGGATGACTACCCGCCCGACACAACATGACCACACCTACAAGCTAAGGGACAACATCCTCATCCTGACATCACGGACTAGATGAACAAAGATTAGAACCTCAAGGTGCGTAGACCTAACGCCTGAAGGCGTTCGACCTTTGCGCCAAAATCAAGTCGCATGCTCGACAACACTCACACAAAGGCACCTACTCCGACCAAGATCTCATTTGCCACTATCCCCCAGGGCGTGCCATGATCCCCTCATCAAGAATCATGTCATTCCCAGGTGAATGATGCATCAATAACCTTGGTGCAACACATCCTATCTTGACCAAAGAATCTAGATAAATCCAACGCGCTAGAAACTGAATACTGAGAAGAAACCACACCCATACCCCAACAACAGATCGACGAAGTGCCAGAATGAAGACAAGGGATGACGCAAGAAAATTATAGACATCATCCATGACCCAACCAATCCCCCATTCTAACTAGTCAATGATTACAATATATTTTAACATGAGTTTCCATTCTAGACGGGGCACGTCTAAGTTACAACTAGTTATTAACTTAAATAACAACATTAACAATCTTAAAGTAGAATGTTATCATTATAATACTTATGAAGAACTAAATCTCAACATGTAGTCTAGTTATACTGACCGAACTAACAATGCTAGCTGTATACTCTCATTGAGAAGGAAATTTCTTAATATTAACATCGTTTTATCATTTTAACAAGGAAATTAACATAACAATTACATAACAATTAATATGGCAGTTAACAAGGCAATTAACATGATGAATAACATAACAATTAATTTAGCAATAACAAGATATTTTACATGACTTTTATCATAACAAGTAATATAGAAATAACAAGGCATTTAACATGTTAGTTAACATGCAATTGATATATCAGTAACAAGGCAATTCACATGACTGTTAACATAACAATTAATAGCACAATAACAAGGCGATTTACCTAATTGTTAACCATTTAACTAGCTGTGGCATTTAATCAATAAGAATGAATCTGCTGACCATTTACATTGTTGTAGCAATTTTTCTGGCTATTAATAAGGCAAGTAATATAGCATTTATCATTGCAATTAACATGGAAATTAACAAGCCCCTGGGGGGGCAGCTGAATTGGCAAGTGCCGTGAAAATGAAGTTCCATGAGGTTTCGAGTTCAATTCCCCCCAACTTATATTGTGTGCCGCGTAAGGGGCATTGTGGGCACACCTGGAGGTTATAGTGGTAGCAGTTGGATAACACGGCCACG
>CBVK0100086780.1:0-12310 GCA_900067695.1 Picea abies
GCTCCAAGGGTGCCACTCGCCCCATTTGTTCCCTTGCGCGACATGCCCTTCAGGACGCACTATGTGCTCCAAGGGTCCCACTCACCTCTTTCCATTTTTCTTGTGTGACGTGCCCTTCATGATGCACCACATGATCCAAGGGTGCCACTCACCTCTTGAGTGACTTGGTAGACATCAAAAACACCTGGAGTCAATACTCCGCCAAGTGAACTTGTGGGAGACTAAGGGCCTCTAAGGAATAAGGCCCCCGCCTTATTGTGCGCCCCTTAGAATCATCGTGAGCGACTGTTGCAGTCTTCCCTCATGGCATCGTGGGAAACAACAATATTTACAACATGGGTGTTGCAGCAATAGGTATTACAACACTAGCAACATTGTTGTTACAACAATGGGAGTTGTAGCACTTATTTCACCCTACAATCACTAGCTTGAAATTAAAAAAAAAATCGATTGATGCAGATTGCTTAAGGTTAATGATGCTCCTGCACCAAACATCCTTGGTAAGAAAATGTGAGCCCCAACTCATGTGGATGAAATTGTAGATTCTATTGAGGATGAATATCCTCATAGGTGTGCTAGATTGTTTTTAGAAACCCGTGATGCATCTCAAAAACCCTATTTCTCCACTCAACTAGATATTCGTAATATTCTTTATTGTGGGTCCTTTTGCTAACCCTCTTTCCCAAGATTTTCTATAATTCTTCTACTAGTTTAATGGGTAGTTGTTTCTTCCATTTAACCAGGGTACCTTCTTCATCATTCTCTCTTCCCTCATGAAACTCGTACAAGTTAGCCACATTGAATATTGGAGAAATGTCAAAATCCCGTGGAAACACTAACTTATATGCATTATCATAAATATTTCTCAAAACTTGACATGGTCCAATTTTCTTGTAATTGAGTTCACTATAAGTACCTCTATGGAATCTCTCTTTCCTTAAATGTGTCATTACCAGATCTCCTTCCTCAAAAACCTTGTATTCTTCAAAAATATGCTCCTTGCATATGCCTGATATTGCTTTGTTGTAATTTTGTTTTAACATGTTCATGCATTTCATGTATGTTCTATGTAAACTCACTTGCGTTGACACTCCTTTCATCCTACAGATTCGACAACTTAACCAAATCACCAAATCCTTTCAATGATAAATAATATGAAATGGACTCTTTCCCATAGATCCATTAATTGAATCGTTGTAAGAGAATTCATCCTAGGCTAAGACCAAATCCTATTGTCTTGGCTTCTCTCCACTCAAGCTCCTCAACAAATTTCCAAGACTCTGGTCAACCACCTCAGTCTGTCCATCTATTTGTGGGTGATATGCAGAACTATACAACAACTTGGAACCCATATTCTTCCAAAGTATTCTCCAAAAGTGTCCAAAACATATTGTATCCCTATTGGAAGTGATACTTATTATCAGTCCATTTAACCTTAGAATCTCTTGAAAAAATTAAACAACCACTTTAGTAGAATCATTGGTCTTCTTGCATGGTATGAAATGTTCCATCTTTAAAAAAAAATTCACTATATAACCATCACGAAATTATCACTGCTTTGCATCATAGGCAGTCCCAAAATGAAGTCCATACTTATATCTTCCCATGGTCTCCTGGGTATCGACAGTGGTGTATACAATCCTATGTTTTGACTCTTTCCTTTCGCTAGTTGGTGATTTCTACAACACTCAATAAAAATTTTACCATCCTTTTTGATGATAGGCCAAAAGTATCTATGCTTCACGAACATTGTGGTCTTATCAATGCCAAAATGTCCACCCAAACCTCTTCTATGAAACTCTCTAACAAGATTCAACCGTAATGAGATATGTGGAATGCACAAACTTTGGTTTTTAAAAAATAATCCTTCTTGGATGTGGAAATCCAAATATGGTGTTTTAATGATGCTCCAAGGTAAGTTATATTCTTTCCAATCCTATGAAATTTTTTTGTCTTCTGCATACAAATATTTCATACATTCCAAGCTAACAACTTCAACTGACAAAGTATTCAACAACATTATTCTTCATCTTAATGCATCTGCAACCTTATTCAACTTTCTAGACTTGTGCTTAAAAAAAAAATCAGTAACTTTGCAACAATTCTACCAATTTGGAATGATTTTGATTTAACTTACCTTGACTATTGATGTATTGTAACACCTTATGATCAATAAATAAGACAAACTCCTTTGGTAGCAAGTAATGTCACCATTTATTCAAGGCTTGTACAATAACATAAAACTCTTCATCATGAACATAGTACTTCTTAGCATGATTAAATTTCTCACTGAAGAATGGAATTGGCCTCCCTTATTGGCTCAAAACTGCTCCAATTTCTAAACCACGTGCATCACAGTCCACTTGAAATACTTTATTGAAATATGGAAGTTCCAAAACTGGTTGTTCGGTTACCTCTTTCTTCAAGTCCTCAAATGACTTCATGGCTATTGTTTTCCATTTAAAATTTCCCTTTTTCATACATTTAGTAAGTGGTCCACAAATCTTGCTGAAGTTTCAAATAAATTTTCTATAAAATCTTGCCAAACCATGGAAACTTCTCACATCAAATGTACACTTAGGCATTGGCCACTTCAAAATAGCCTTTACCTTTCCAGAATCCATCTTCAAGCCTTCATTTGAAATCACCAATCCTAAGTACACCAACTCCTCCTTTAGAAACATACATTTCTTCAAATTTATCATCATTTTCTTTTTCATTAACCACTGTAACACCTTTTTGACATGCCCCAAGTGTTCCTCTTTTGTTTGATTGAAAATCAAAATTTCATCTAGGTACACAACAATTGCTTTTTCCAAAAATGTTTTCAAGACTTCATTCATAACTCTCATGAATGTGCTAGGCGTATTAGTTAACCCAAATGGCATGACTAGCCACTCAAACAGTCCATCATTAATCTTGAATGTTTTCTTCCTTTCATTATCTTCCCTTATCTAAATATGATGATACCCACTCTTCAACTTGATCTCTAAAAATTACTTGGCCCCACTCAAATAGTCCATGAGGTCATCCATCCTTGGTAAGGTAAATATGTACTTAATAGTAATCTTCTTGATAGCTTGTGAATCGATGCACATTTTTTGTTCACCCCCTTTCTTGGGTGCCAATACTATAGGTATATCACATGGAATTAAACTATCTCATATCAATCCTCTATCAAGCAACTATTTCACATGTCTATTCACTTCCTCACTCTCTGTTGGTGTCATCCGATAAGGATATTTATTTAGTACACTTGATCCTGGTATCAAATCAATTTGATGTGATATACTCCTCTAGGGAGGCAAACCCGTTGGTATATAATCTCCAATAATGTATTTAAATTCATTCAACAAAGTTGGAATTTACGGTGGCATAGAGCTCATTTTTACAATCTTTGAAAATTGTCCTAGTATTAAGGGGAAAAAATGGGTATTTTTCTACTCTCTCAAAAATTATTTAGTTCAGCACATCATAATGCGACTGCTGCTACAAAAAATTATGTTGTCATTTCCTTTGTTATCACTAGCACATAAATCAATCTCTACCATTGGCTCCAACCTATACCGATGTCCATCATTTAAAAATTCATAAGTATTCTTGATTCCGTCATGGAATTTTTTTTTGTCAAACAACCATGGTTTTTCGAGTAGTATGTGATATGAATCCATCTCAACTATGTCACACAATACATTCTCACTAAATTTTCCAATCTGAAAACTAAACAAGCATTGTTCAATCACAGTCACCTACTATCCAATTTTCAACCATGTGACCCAATACATATTCATATGTGGAATAATTTTTAATTTTAACTTCTCAATTACTTCTATGGATACTAGATTTTCTATACTTCTTCCATCTATGACCAGATGACAACACTTATCCTAAATTTTGCACTTAGTTTTAAAAATGTTCTTCCTCTATTAAATTTCTTTGACTACCTTTTCCTCAAGCTTAAGTAACACTCTTCTAAACATCAATTTTTATCCCTTCTCCTATTGGAGTACTTCCACATTGTTTCCAGCAAGTGTTGCCTCATCTACTTGGGTAACCTATGTTCTAGCCTCATTTTGACTCCCTGTATTCTACTTCTCTAAGAATTTTGATGCCTTGTGACCTTCTATTTTGCATCTGTAACATGTGATCAAATATGTAGCTCTGCCAAATCCTCTGCCTCTCCAAGAGTCAATTCCTCCTCTAATATTCTAGTTGTTGGTCATTTCATCCTTCTTTTCATTACTTCTAGTAGCACTTGCTCTTCCCTTTCCTCAAGGTAGTTTTCTTCAGAACTTCTGCAACGACCTTTTATCAACCATTTCTTCCACCTTAAAAGTAACTTGATATGATTCATATATATTATGAAATTAATGCATACTCATCTCATCCTAAATTTGATATTTCAACCCATTCACATATTTCACCACTCTTTGATATTTCGGTTCATTTATCCTTGATTTGAGAAACCATTTGAATAAATCCTCAGTATATTCATGAACACATGTCTCCTTATACCTTAAGTTTTGCACCTACTTACACAAATTCTACTAGTAATTTAGATGTATAAATATCTCCTTTATTTTTCTCACCGTCTTCCTCCAAGTTCTAATATTTTCTTGTTGATTGTCTACCTTGTCCTTGTGTGGCATATCCTACCAGAGTGAAACATGACCCTTTAGCTTTGTTATGGTGAATTGAACTTGATTTGGATCCTAGACATTTTCATACTCAAAATATATTTTGAGCTATCCTACCCAGTCAATGAGAGTCTCTCTTTGAAACTACCATCATAACATGAAACTTCCACCCTTGCGCTACCTCTATATTTAAAAAAAAAAATAGCAAACGTACTATTGGGCCTACTTCCTTAGCATTTCTCTCTTCTTTGGGCTCATCTCCCAACTCTTAATCTGTTTCATCATCTCCAAGTCTTCTATTTTCCATTTCTTCTATCCTCCTTCACAATTATTCTAATTCTTGGTTCCTCTCACCTCCTCGTGCTCCTCTTGATCTACATTGTGATATCCTTACAAGTTTTCTTGTATCCCTCATTCAGACTAACATTCACATGCCTTACTTATGGGCACCATCTCTCACAACTTAGGAGCTAAACTGGCTCTGATACCACTTGATGCAACTATCACCCTCGATCTTGTACTCAACCAACTACATAGGTAGGTTTATGCCCACATAGTACATAGCTACCAACATACTAATGTTAACAAAAATTAACAATTTAAAGAATGCAAAGAGGAATTTAGAGTCACAAGAAAAGGAAACAAGAGACAACACCATTTAAATAGGGACTCAATATTTTTTATTAACAAGACGTAATTTGTCTCTTACAATCTAATTACATTATTAGACAATCTGACACAATTCTCATGCTGATTCAATGGCTAGGTGCGTGTTCATTGTTCCACTCTATGAACCCAAAACTGGGCATCCCTTCCTCTTCTATATTTCTCCTATAGATTTCCCTTCTATGTTCCCTCTCTTCCATCTCTCTCTTTTTCGTCCCTCATGAGTGAACCCCCCTTCCCATTTTATTTTCCTCCTCTCATTTATTGGAAGCCGAAAAGTTTTCTTTTGTTCCACTTTCCCCAACCATTTCCTTTTCTTCACCACCAATGTGAGTTGGAAGTCAGGCAGTTAGAACGGTCCAAATTCTCCATCGTTTTCCATCCAATCGACTTCCTCTTGTAATTTGTCCACTAAATTCCACAAAGTCCACCCAAGACACATGGAGTTATGACCCACCAAATTCGACTAATTCCACTCAAGGCACATGGATTCATGGCATGGCATAATTGAAACATTCCTGGAGTTGTAGCATTGGTGTTGCAACAAAGGGAGTTGCAACGTTGGTGTTGCAATAACATGATTGACAACACAGGTGTTGTAGCAACGGGTGTTACATTATTTTTGTTACAACAATGAAATTTATAGCATGGATGTTACAAGACTAGCAACATTGGTGTTACAACATTGAGAGTTGCAACACTAATTTCACCCTACAGTCACTAGCTTGAAATTGAAGTGTTTTTGGTTGATGCAGATTGCTTAAGGCCAAAGATGCTCATGCATCAAAACCAACTATTAACAATTTATATCTAAGTTTGAATCCAGTTAGTTTCATTGGTGGAGTATTTTGGATTTTATATAAAAAATGTCAAATAATGATCTTACATTAAATATTTATTTAAAAAAAAACATTTTTATATCTATCAATTTTTCTCTACAAAAACCAATTTTCTATCTATCTATTTTTCTTCACCTTTAGGTTAATAGAGTACTAAGAATTCTTATTACTTTTAAAATGAAAAAAAGACCATTTCTATATTTATCTATTTCTATATCTAATATTAGTGTAAACTTATTAACTAACCCTAGGGATAATGATTGAGATGAACACTTGAAAATGGTGTTGTTTAAGTGTTCTATATTTTGGTCTTTTTCACCGGAATCCGGTGATATAAATTTGTATGAAATCTCAATTTTTGTAGTTTAAATTGCATTTTTGAATGTAGAAATGGATTCAACGTGCGAAAAATAAATGTAAAAATGGATTCAATGTGTTGGAAAACTCCGTTGTCACTCAGATTATACATAATTAGCCGCTCAAATATGCATATCCAACAATTTCTTGCCATTTTCGGCAAAATTAAACAGAAAATATCCTCCAAAAAGAAACAAAATGTAGAACAATTAAACTACCACCTTAAAAAGATCTCCAATTAAAATGAATTTATGCTCACGATATATATATATATATATATATAAAGTGTCACTTTATAATGTGAGTTGATAAAATAAAGTTGACACGATTTAGTTTTTATATTGTTATTTTTATGCATATATAGATTTATGAATGAGTATTATTAAGTTCACATTAAAATTAAAATTATTATATTTTTAGTTTTCTATAATAATTTATATTAAGTTGATATATATTGGTATTTGGATGATCAACATTGCATTCTCTTCAAATTTGTGTTGTAAAATGCACCTTGTTTATGTGGATGCAACAAGATGTTGGACTAAATTTTTTCTCTTGGTTTAAGTTTATAAACTTATATAGATTTATAGAAGGTTAAGAAATCATACTACTTTTTAAAAGAGGAAAGTTGGACAACTACACACACTTTGTAACTGAAAGGTAATTTTCAATGTAACATTGAAGATATGAGTGTACTTCTGATTCCATGTGTTTAGAGACATGACATTTAAATATAGAGGTTGATATCGATTGTGATTTTTGTGGATGCATGGATGTATATGCTTAAATTATATCTAATACAAGATGTTGAAAAAAATATAATAGAAATCTCAAGGATGAGTAGAGTTCTACCATGATCCAAGGCTTGGGTATCATGAAAAATTCAATTCGAGATTGATGGGAACTCTAACTTTATATATTATTGGATTGTAGGAACAAGAGGAAAGTTCGTTACAATATTCTTGAAATTTCTACCATATTTTCTTCAAATTTAATGAGGTCTCTATAATTAAAAATAGGTTGATATCATGCCTCTTCAACTATTGTTTGTTAACTAGTTACAATTCTTATTTAGAAAAAGAAACCAAAATATAGACATGTTGAATGCCCACCAATGGAAAAAAAATCTACTCTATTTCATATTTGATTAATTTCTCAATTACTTGCAATCCCAATTTCATAGAGCAATCTACAACTCTATCAATGCCAAAATGAAGTTGGACTTTGTGGTCTTATTTCAATGTGAAAACATGACACTTCATTAACCATGAACTAACCCAATAAAAAAAAAACATTGCTTAGAGGAGATGGGAATGATTCAGGAAAAAAGAAAAATATTCAACAATGCTAAAAAAATCCAACAATACACTAGATTCAAAGAAACCAATATGGAAACCTGCTACAAAATTGCAATGGCTCTGAGATGACAATCATTGATCTTCAATATCTAAGTGTGATGGATGGAGGAGAATGGAGAGTTGTTCAGATTCATTAAATACTAATGGAAAATGGTTTTTGATTGAATTAAAATAATTACAAGATGGAACTCTTCATCATAACCATGTGTTCAACCAACAATAACAATACACCATAAATGACAACAATAATCTCCCCCTGAAGCAATCTACAATACATTAAAGTGCACACAAAGATATTGAGATGCTCCTGGAAACCTAACTAGGAAGAAAACTAATTTGATTTAGGATTTTATTAAGTAGGAAATTGATTACAAAAGGGTGATCTATAGACATATTTATTGTATTATTACTCACTCACCAGAAATTTGTAAATGGCCATGGCTCAACAACAATTTTTAGCTCATTATGGGACAAACTCATTGTTTTCTTCTCCTCCAAACATAAGGCAAACTACTTCCTTGAGCTCTCATCTTTGATGGTGCCCTTCTTCATTTCCTCCTCTTTGTTCCATTCAATGTTCTTCTTCATCTCAACCTTCATTTTTAATAGGTCGCATTGGAAGGATAACCATCACAATGGTTCGTTTCAACTTCCAAGGAATTTTTCAATATTTTCTGAACTTTTCAAAAGAAATTAAATGATTACAATGTTTATAAAGAGATTTTGATGATGATACAATTTGGACCAAGGAAAAATGGAAGTTATAACTAGAAAGAGGGTCTATTCAAAAATTGGATTTGAGATTAATGAGAACTCTAACTTTTTATAGTACCAAATTCTATGAACTAAGATGAAATTTCTATCATATTTTCTTCACGTTTAGGATTGGAAAAAGGGAATTTATAACTGCAAAGAGGGTTTGTTAGTTACAATATTAGCTTCCTCTTCATTGATATGTGCCTAATATATGTGCCTTTGATATTGATAAGTTATAACTCATATGCACGTCAATTTCAAGTCTCAATATTGTGCAATAGTTATGCCCTCAATCATCATGGTAGACAACTCTAATTTATTTATAGACTTCATGCAAAAAATGAGTAGGAGGGGGGATGAAATAATTTTCTAGGAGGAGGGGGATGACATAATTTTCTAGGAAATTAATGTTACCCGCTGCTAAATGGGTGATCCTCCAAATCACAAGTTAATGCACGTCATGTCATGGATAGCACCCCATCCGGGGAAGAATTTTAATTCCTTTCTAAAATTCACTCATCATAGATTTGATTGGGTGTTGTTGATCCATATACATTATTACAAAACTAAAGATTCTTAAAACAAAACATCAAAGAAATAAAACTAGCACAACCAAAATTATGTGGCTGATGAACGCTGAAAGGCATAATAAATCTACAAACCCTAGAATAAACCGTAATTAGGGTTTTGTGTGCACATATACCAAGCAGGATTAAGGCATTTGTGTCTGGCATTTGGCATTACCACAGCTCGCCAGCCAAAAACTAAAACGCACATGGCATTCGGTGGCATTCGGCATTACCACAACTCGTGTTATGAAATTAAAACCTATAAATTAAACCACACATGTTCAAATTAATGAAACGTGTAAATTAAACGATTTGGATCCACTTTTATGTTACCACTCTGTGCAAATACCTTAATCTTTTCTAATCATGTAGATGTGGCAATAAGTTGGTGGACACGGTAATTTTTAAACAAGATTATGTAAATGTAAAAAAGTAAGCATATAAACAGATGTCTTTATAATAGCTGAGAAGTTAATGGTTGAAATCAGAGCCATTCATTTATTGTGACGACTAAGAATATTCTAGGCATATTTAATCTTGTCCATAGAAAACGTATTAAAAACTAAAAACCCATTAAATGTGCCCATGATCAATAGGCGTATGCCTTTCGGCGTAAATATTCTACATGTCATTTTGAGGAGATTGATAATTGTTTAAGGTTTAAAATATGTTTCAATAAAACGATCATCTTTGAGGGATTGATAATTTTTTAAGATTGAAAACATATTTCAATAAAACACTCACATATCATACAATAGCTTCCATTTTGTATTTCTTAGTATATACATCATAGGGATGTTCATTGGCTTGCATGGTTGATGCCTGCATTTAGGGAATTAGAAGTATACTTCCCATTGATATTGTTTAGCAACATATGTATAGATATCCTAACAATTGTTTTTCCAAAAATGATATTCCATCTAGTCTATTAGAGATTTCTTCTTAACATATCAATATATTTTTGGAATTCATTGGAGAAATATTATTGTACATTCTTGGAATCTATTGGAGAAATACTATTGTACATTCTAGTATGGCTTTTACTCATGCTTTTGTTTGTTGATTCTTTCTATCCCAAAATTGAAGATCTAATTCACGTTAGCATAAATACCTTATTTTATTTGATACTATGTTGCACTGCATTTTGACTTCATAGATAAATTGGGGTTGTTATTCAATATGTTGATTCCATCATTTTGAATACTTTTAGCTATTATTGATACATCTTCATCCAAAAATGATCTAGATAGGAAGTTCTTCATTTCAAGTTAGAGAAGCCAATACATTTTTAAAGATCACGAGGCTCTTGATTTTGGAAAAGGAGAGTCATGATCAATAAATATTGCAAGTTTGGATATAACTATCATTATATGGATTATTTTCCTTCCATCTGACTGCCAATTTGGTAACCTAGATGACATTTATTTAATATTGAGAGTTCTTACCCTGCAACTGGATAAACAAAATCCAACTTGCCAAAGCATCTAAAAGTTATAAAACTAATTCAGCTATGATAAGTGTCTTCTTTTTACTCATATTCATACCATTTGTATCCAAAGATAGTGAATCAATGGATATTTCTTTGTATTGTGTTCTTTGGCATCATCAAAGTAGCTTGTTACTAGTAATTTCTTTGTTGTGATGATCTAATTTGCTTTATTTTTTATAGCTACAATGAGATGTGTAAGTACGGATGGGATAAAATCACATTCCTTTTTTTCTAGGCTAGGTCATTTGCCTCGTAACCAACACATTGTGTTTGACAACTATAGGTCACATTAATGAAATATTGATATTATTTAGAGGATTATATGTGAATATTAACTTATAAATCTATATATTGATCTTCAAAGTTTTTAAAATATAAATAAGTAATTTAAACAATCTCATTAAATATTTTTATTTTATTTATATGACACCAACGATGTGATGCTTTCTGTATGAATATGCATATTGATGATTATTGTCCTCATTATATCCAAGATTATGTATTATGAATCTTAAAGTATTGACACATTGGGCAATGACAATAGACACCTTTATAGGAACACATTAACATTAGTTGTTACCTTCCCACATTAACAACCTACCTAAACCAAACTTCCCACTTGCCATGATCCTAATGAAATCCTACTCTCAATTGACACTTGGTTCAGCTATTATTTGTTAATTAAGATCCATTTTTTATAAAGCTACATATTTTTCCATCCACCATAAACTTGCCTAAATTACTGTATTGTCATATCTCTATGACATTAATGGATTCCTTGTTGAGCAACACCCCTTCAAGTTTCATTTCCATATTGTTTTGTTTCATGGATGAGCTATGTATGGCTATATCTATCTGCATCCATTGAGTAAGATCATATAGCTAGCTCATATACTTACAACGCTACTACTTAATAAAGTAGATATGGATCTATATATTTTGTTGAGTGATCACTTGGTGGGTTTGGGTCAAATTATTTTATTGGTGCTACTACTACTAGAACAATTGATGCATTTGGTTTTATGCTAATTTCTGGCTATGATGCAAGAGCACCTGCTAAGTTAAAATTTGAGATTGACCCGAAGGGTCACAAAAAATTTACCAATGGAGTTGGTTCCCTAATTTTATTTTATCGTAATAGCTAGATATTTCTAGAAGATATCTTAGAAGATATCTTTCATTTGATAGTTTACATTGTTGTTGAGTTGTTGTTGATAGTTAGGAACAAAATTTCGATATTTAGGGCTTGTTGAGATAGCTCAAGATTTTGATTGGTTTGAGAGCTAACTGAGAGCTATGAGTTTATATTGATTATTGTTGTAATAGGAAAAGGTTAGAAAGTGTCTAGAGTGATAAAATCATGTGTTTGCATAAGCCTAAGAGGTTGAGAAGGAACATAACATAAATGTTTAATTTCATTCCTCCAGTCATGAAATAAAAATTGTGTTTTATGAATGTATGTCCTCCTCTATGTGCACTTGTCATATTATGTGTGTATATTTTATGACCAGAGCATAGGTGATCGATATTGCAGGGATAAGACGAGATATCGAGTTCAAACTGTGTCAAAATTGTGTTTTGGTAGAGTTGAGAATTGACAGCTATGAATAAATATGGGAGTTGACGTGAGATCGGAAGA
>CBVK0100086783.1:0-23342 GCA_900067695.1 Picea abies
CAAAGAGAAAGGGAGACTTATGGGTCCCCTCTTCCTCCAAGGGAGGGCTCTTGAATCCCCTGTGAGAGAGTTATTAATACAAATACAAAACTAAAAGGAAATGGTGAAGAAATCCAAATCTCATTCACTCAAGAGGTGATGTGAATAGCCCAATGAAATGGTGCTAGTATGCTCCAAGAACGAAAGAGGTTCCTTGTAAGAGAATAGAGGCATCATAAAAATACAAATAGATTCTTGAAAATATAGTGCACCCATGGCCTCTTTTTATAGAAAATATTTGAGGAATTATCCAACCGGTCTTTAGTGTGAACAAGGGGCCCTTTAGGTATTTTACCACCCCCCCCACTCAGATTCAACTTAGATTTTGGGGTCAAATCGACTTGGGAGCTAAACCATAAGTGGGAGGGAGGCTGACTAGAATCATAAATGCATCATTCTGAGGTGTGTGCATCTTTTTTCATACACAGTCATGCATCGGGCGCATGTGCTCTTTCCTTGTGTTTTTGAATGGTGCATGTGCATGTGATTCCTTTATATTCTAAGCACATGTTGATTTTATAACCAGTTGTATAGTTTGTGCCTTTTGGAAATGCATTTTTGGGCCATGAATGAACTAATAGGTGTTTGGAGATGTTGGATTCCTGTAACCATTTGCAGACGAAATTTCAGTGATAACAATAGTGATAAGTTGATGTGACAGGTTACAGGTTGATAAGATAGTATAAGTGATGGTGATAGTGGTAGTGATAGTGGAAGTGATGGTTTGGTCTACACTTATATTTCAGGGCGGTGGGACGGGGCAAGGAAAGGGGGTTGTAGCCTCCTTCCAGTTGGTTTTGGGGAACACAAGGAGTTGGAGATTCCTTCATGTTGGAGCCTGAAAATTAGGGGGTTGTAGCTTCCTTCTAGTTGGATCCAAAGAATTTATTGAGTTGTAGCTTCCTTCAGATTGGAGCCTAAGAATAGTGGGGGGGGGTCATAGCCACCTTCCATTTGTATCTAGAGAATTGGGAATTTGGTGCTTATAATGAATTTATATATAAGAAAAACATTATGTGGTTTTCTCCCATTTGGGTTTCCACATAAACTTTGGTGTATTGTGTTTTTGTGGATGTCTATTTATTTATACTTGTCATGATATATTGATGATATACTGCAGATGAAGTTAAAGATTACATATTGTGGTTAAAAGTGATAATAAATTTATCATACTTATTCACCTTGCCCCTCTCATTTTTCCAACAATTAGTATCAGAAAAGGTCCTTCAAGAAGAAGTTTAACCATTGGAAGGAGATCATGGAATACACTAATATTGGATAACCAAGGTTTGATGGATAGAACTATGTTGTTTGGAATAAAAGGATGCAAAAAATTTTATAGGCACAAGTATTTGATATTTGAAAGTCAGTAGTTGATGGATATGAAACACCAAACACTCCCCCAACTAACAAACATGGAAATAAACTCAACAAAAACAACTCAAAGGCTAAAGGAACCATTCTAGGTAATCTAGATGATTCATTGTTTTTCAAAGTTATGTAGTGCAAGACTGGAAAGGATTTTTTGGATAAACTTCAAAATATTTATGAAGGATATACCAAAGTCAAGGGAGATAAGATTCAAACCCTTAGTGTTAAGTTTGAGAAACTGAAGATGAAGGAAGATGAAGACATTGCAACCTACTTTCTACGAGTTGATGAAAAAGCGAACACTATCAGAGGACTAGGAGAAGAATTTGATGAGTTAATGGTCATTCAAAAGGTTCTAATATCTCTACCTATAATATTTCATCCTAATATATCATCCCTAGAAGAAAGGACAAATTGTTAGAAAAACAGGATTGTAGAGCAATAAAATAAAAACAAATGTGGAAATAAAACATAGAATATACATAACACAATAGAGACATAGATATACGTGGTTCACCTAGTGTGGGCTACGTCCACCAGAGAAATTTCCAGGTCCTTCCTTTTTATTATCTAGCAAATGAAGGGTTACAACCTACAACACACCCGTTGTAACTACCTCTTCTTTATCTCATAGTGTCCTCTCTCAGAATACAATATTTGCTAATGATACACAGTCGTAATACAATTCCATCATAAAAGAGGGTTTCCTTCTAGGGAGAAAAAACATAACATAAATTATACCGTCATATCTCTGACCTTATAATTAACGGTCCATATTTACTATTAAATTACAATAGACATTTACAAGAAAATTTTTCCTTCAGGGGATTCACCCCCGAACCCCCATCATGGGGCTGCTTGTGTGGAGTGGTGTACAATATTATGGGGTGTACAGTATTCATGGGGTATAAACATAGCTGATAAAAAATAATTATGAATCAAGAAGATAACTAGGATCCACAAAAAACAATATCCCACTTGGATACTGATCACAACAACTCCTTTGTTGTTGTACCTGTTGGACTATACTCCACCTTGGACCCAAAAAATTACTCATCTTCACCTTCATGCTTGAAGACTAACTGAAACTGAGCAGGAACTCAGTTTCTCCCTAGTTGCTCCCTTTGTTAACATGTCTACAAGATTCTTGCTAGTGTTTATCTTTTCCAACTTCAAATTTCCATCTTCCAAGATGGATCATATGAAATGGTACCTAAGATGTATATGCTTAGTCTTCAAATGGAATGTTGATTTATTTTTAAGATGAATGGTACTCTTGATATCACAATACAACATGTTATTCTCTTGCTTATTTCCTAATTCCTCCATAAAAATTTGTAACCAAATCATCTCTTTAATAGCCTATGTAGTAGCAACATACTCTACCTCTGTTGTTGAAAGTGCAAATTTTTTTTGCAGTTTTGAAATCTAACTTATTTTTGTTCCACATACAGTAAAAACATACCCTGTGGTTCTCCTCCTGCTATATTTATCACCTGTCATATATGAATCAACATATCCATGTGGAACAATGTATGAACCTCCAAAACATAATTCATTAGTAGTAGTACCTTTCAAATACCTGAGAATCATTTTTACTGCCTCCCAATTTTCTTTACCTGGATTATTCATATACCTACTCACAACTCCTAGTGCATGTGAAATATCTGGTATTGTGAAAACCATCGCATAAATCAAGCTACCAACTATTGATGAATAATAGACCCTATACATGTATTTTATCTCCTCTTGTGTCTTGGGACACGTTTCTTTGGCTAATTTGAAATGGCTGGCCAAAGGTGTACTAACTGGTTTTTCATTCTACATTTAAAACCTCCCCAACACCTTCTCTATGTACTCACCCTGAGACAATGTCAAATTTTGATTTTTCCTATCTCTTGTTATTCTCATACCAAGGATTTTCTTTGCATCACCCAAATCCTTCATCACAAATGAATTAGTTAATTTCTTCTTGAGTACATTTATATCCTACATATTAGACCCTATGACAATCATGTCATCTACATACAATAGGAAGATAATATAGCTTCCATTTTCTAGTTATTTAAAACAAACACAGTGATCAGAATGAAATCTACTATAACCTTGTTCTATCATAAACCTATCAAACTTCAAATACCACTTCCTTGGAGCTTGATTTAGGCCATACAATCTCTTATTCAACCTGCATACCAAATTTTCCTTCCCTTTGACCTCATACCCTTATGTTTGCTGCATATAAATCTCTTCCTCCAAATCCCCATGGAGAAAAGTTGTTTTTACATTTAACTATTCAATATGTAAATATTCTACTACCAAAAGAATTAAAAAACTCCTAATTGAAGTCACTTTAACAATAGGAGAAAATATTACATAAAAAACTATACCTTTTTTTTTGTGCAAACCCCTTTACAACAAGTGTATCCTTGTACCACTTTTTTTGTGCAAGCCAGCATGCAATCTCATACTCCTTACATGCTCCATGATTGTACTATTCATCCTTTCTGACACACCATTTTCTTGTGGTGTTGGAAGATTGGTTGTTTTCATTGATGTCAACCCTAGCCATTGGATTTTGGACCCCATAGTTGATCAAAGTAGATAGACATGAAGGAAATTACATATGAAGATACAAAAACCATGGATGGTGTTATCACTTCAAGAAACTCTCTTAGGCTATAAGTTAGAGATGCCTGGTAACTTAATCTTTTGGTAACTGATTTCTCAATAAAAAGTGTGGGTTTGGATCAAGTCGGAGGATTGAATCGTTTCTCACTCAAAACATGCATGAACACATTTATATGGACAAGGATTTCAACCACAAATGTTCAAAGAGTTTACAAATAAAGGTATGTATGGAGAAATAACTATTATATCAGAAGAATCACATATAAATCATATATGAATGGCCAATTACAATAATCACCAGAATACTTGCAAAGTTTAACTTATGAATGCAATGATAAGATGACAGTTATCAGGCATAAACAAGCATAAAAGCATGAATATAATATCCAGGTGCAAGTATAGAATAGATAAGAAGATGAAATTTGAACAAGTTATGGCAAAAGAAGCTTGTATTACTTAATATGAAAATGAGAAGTTTGAGTACATAACATGAAAAAGTATCCAAAGTCGAACCCTTAGTTCCTATTCTACCTTTAGCTTTATAGCTTTACAATGCAGTTTCGAGATCCTGAAAGTATGGATCAAATATGCTAAAGATACAAAGTCAAATTTTAGTTTGCAAAAGATATGGAATGATCCCCAAAAATGAGGTCAATCCCATATTTCATGGTCTTCATCTCTTGTAGAGTAATGGTGTAGTGCAGGATAGCCTTCCAAGGCTGAGTGATGACTCTTCCAAGAGATACAAATTTGAATTTGTTGATGTGAGTAAGCATCCTATTTTTCTGCCTTTGTCAAAGGTACCAAAATGTTTGAAACACCTTTTCTTTCCATTATCCATCAAAAATAGCTATTGGATCGGACTTGAAAATTCATCAAATTTCCATTCGAGGAGGTTTCAAACCATTCCAACTCAAAAAGCTTCGATCTATGCAAAAACTCGATCATTCTGGTAGTGACAGGCTTTCGGTGGTTAACCTAGAAGGCTCCTGAGTGGATTAACTATCGAAAGCTCTGTTTTGGTGGTTAATGAACAGTCATCTTATTCGCCTAAATCATCGAAACTTCAGCTTTGAGAAAACTTCAAAATTTGCAAAAATGATTACCTTGATTCCTTGCTTGATGTTCAATGTTTTTTGGATGATGCAACCCTTATTCATGTAGATTTGTGAACTTCAACTAGCTATGTGGAAGGCTCTGGTGTGTCTACCATGGTTGTAGCTAAGTTAGCTATAGTCTCCAAACTAGTTTGCTCCTGTGCTGGTGATTGAGACTCTTTTAATTTCAACCTCAGAATTCTAAGTTGTCTATACAGCTTCATGTTCTGCCTGATCAATACCTTGTTCCTGTCTTTGATCTTGTCATCCTTCTCTCTGAGGGTTTGGTTTATTTTGAAAAGATCTACATTTCTTTCAATCAAGTCCGTATTAGATTTTTTAATAATTCTTTCCAAGACTTCCATTTCATAGACTTGTCGTAGGATTTTATTGATTTTTCGTGCCCTATATGCCTTAGGCTTACTTGAAGAGGCTTTTTCCACTGATGGAATGTGTGCCTCTGGAGGAGTTGGTGAAGGTAAATTGGAATAATCGTCTGCAACTTATCCAACCGGTACATTACACTGTTTCTCTGCTAACTCTTGTTCTGGATCTAAATCACTATAGGGTAGGTTTAAAGGGTTACATCCTATAGCAGGGTCCTTGGACTGCTGACCCTCAAACTGTAACTTTATTTTGATTATTTTCTTTTTAACAGAGGATGATTCTATCGGATCTCTTGGTGGTGAGATACCCTTCCATTTTCTATGACTGCTTTTAGGAGTAATATTCTTCTTAGTGGCAGCCTTTTTACCCTTCTCCTGTTGTTATCAATCATTCTGGAATTCATTCTAGAAGAGGAAATAGTTCCAATCTACCTGCCTTTTCTTTAATGACTCTTTGACAATAAGAGTAATGAGTCCTTGGTGAGACAATCTGCTTGCCACCTTAGTGGACTTGGCCTTGACCTGTTTAGACATTTTCGTGAGGGCTTTGTGCAAGTAAAATGGTAAATTGATGGGAGATCTCCCTGTGAAATGATTTAAAAGCTTGAAGTGGTAGAACATGACTCTATTGTATCTACCTTCATAGGTGATATAGACAAAGATAGCCTTCAAGAGAGATTGCCATTTAGGTTCTAGATAAGACATTGGTATTTCTTTTTTCTATGTAAGATATTTATGCAGAGGCTATAGGTAGGACCTAAACTCAATGTTTGAAGGTACCGTTGATTTGAACCAACAATCACCTATTCTGGGAAGACCTGTGAACTCAGCTATGGCTACCTCATCAACCACAAACTGTTCCTTTCCCACTATTGTTGTTCTTCCATCATACGAGCTATCAAAAGTCTCGAACACCTATTGATGAAAATATGCTAGTTTTTCACAATAGGTATACACTCCAGCCTACTTGAAGAACTCGGTGATCTGAATGGATTTTGCATCCTCAAGTTATATGATCCAAATGGTACAATGGTTATGGGTATACTTCGCTCTTCACATGCTAAGCTCTTTACGATACTAAGCCTTTTATATCGCTTTCCACACATGGTGCATTATGCTATGTTAATATATCATACATAGGAGATATGGGAACATTGCAATGTGTTTTTTAAAAGGTTTAAATTATGCAATATTCATTGCTGTACATGTATTGGTTCGATGAGTGTGCAATTGTGCACGGTTTATACCGTTTTGAAGGATGATTTTCATGGCAATGGGAAACACGTCTGTGTATAGGTTCATTGCCTCGTTTTGGCAGAGCTTTTGGTGGGGTATCCTCTAGTTTAGCTGGGAAAACCTCCCACTTAACTGATCATTGATGAGTACGGTTATTATAACAGAGATTTGGCCGCGACAGGGGTGTTTTTGGTACTAAATAGCTTGGCTGGGAATGAAATAGAGGTATAATTTTTGTTAAGAGAATAACCGCAACATCATTCCCATTCTGCCATAACTCAGAGAATCTTTTCTGTTGATTGAAACATTATTATACTGATAGGTCGTGTGCTATAAAGGGGGATTCATCCTGTGCGCAGAAAAGGAGAGTTTTTTTTGGAAACATTTTGTGCTGTTACATTATAGAGTCAACTACATTCTATAGTAGTTTTCCTACTGTTGAAAGCTTTATAATTTCTAGAACTTGTAGTTTTGAGGACGCTGCACAGTATTCCTGTTTCATAGTCTGCTGGAGATTGTTCCTGTAAACCATTGTACCATTTTCGAAGATTTAATTGGATCGGTACCCATTGGAGAGGGACCCGGAGACATAGCCCAGTGAAGGGGGTGAACTCTGTTAACAAATTCAGCATTTGTGACTCTCTTTTCTGCTGTGTTTTTCACTCTGTTCGTGTTTTCATTTTGCTGTTATCTTCATTCTGTTTCAGTATCACAGTTTCATATTACAGTAGATATTTACATGTAAAATGTTTCGTATACATGCTGAGCATTCATATGTCTTTTAAAAGCACTAAAAGTTAGATCTTATGGATCAAATTAATGGTATCAGAGACGGTTTACTGTAGTGCAAGATTGTGAATGCTTACCAGGTCAAAATCTCAGCTCGGTGAAGGAGAATTAGTTGAAGGTGACCTTGAGACTGGTTCAAGGAAAACATTCCCAAAAGCCATGTCTTCTCCACGAGGGGAAGAAGGACATGAGGAATGGGAGAAATCTGTTCTCACTGAAACAAAGTTTCTAGAGGCCTTTATCAGCATGAAAAATATGGTGGAAATGCTTTTTGAAGAACGTGCAGAAAAGAAGAAGAAGGAAGATGAAACTTCGTCCAAAGATGCAGAATTAAAGAGCGAAGAGAAGGGTAAAGGCGTAGGTGATAGTGATATTATTGATGCTAATAAATCCTCTTCTTCTCATACTTCTCATTTGAATAATGCTAATATGCCATATTTCAAGCTAGATGTGAAATTTGAGTTACCTATCTATAATGGAGACTTAGATGCTGAAAAACTAGACAATTGGATTAAGCAGCTTGAAGTTTATTCCAGGGTGCAGGGCATCAATGATGACCCTTCTAGAATCCAACTGGCCACTTTACAGATGAGTGGGATGGCTCTTACTTGGTGGGAGAGCAAAGTTCAGCATGATCTTCAAAAGAATGGTAAAATCATTTCAGTTTGGACTGATTTCATTGAGGTTTTGAGAAAGCAGTTTTATCCTTTAGGTCATATACAACAATTAACCATGAGTTGGAAAAACTTTAGACAAACTAAAGGACAAAATATTCAAGATTATACTCATGAATTCAGAAAGAGGGCTATTTCATTGAATGTTTCATTAGATACGCATGAGACTCTTCTTAAGTACATTGGTGGCATGCATTCTTATTTGAGACATACTTTATTGATGTTTAACCCCAGCAATTTAGATGATGTGTGTGTTCAAGCCACACATTTATAAGCTAGGGGGAAGCATGCTAGTGATACTTTTGTGAAGAAATCAGCTAAATTTGACAACAAATCGAAAGGTCGAGATAAGGGGAAAAAGAAGATGGCTACGGTTAAGAAAGAGGGTGAGAAGCCTACATGTTCACATTGTCAAAAGGGACATGATGTCTCTAAGTGTTGGAAGCTTCATCCAGAGTTAAGGCCAAAGAGATACGGAGGAAATAAAGATAAAGGAAAAGCAAAAGCTACTACAACAATTATTCAAGACTTGGGATCCAACTCAGGTGATGAAACAAAGGTTACAGCTGTCGGAATCCAAGGTAAGAATAAAGGTATCTCACTTCCCATTGATGCAAAAGCAAGTTCTTGTGCAAGTAAAAATCTGCCATCTACTTCTAAGAATAATGATAAAGCTAGAATTGCACTGTTTCATGTTCGAATCATAGCAAATCACACAAAGATTGATACATTGTTTGATAGTGTATCACAAGTAAATTTGATATCAGAAGAAGTGGTTAAAAAATTACATTTAGTCACTAAACCTCATGAAAAACCCTATCCTCTTGGTTGGGTTACTAATGATACACAGTTGCAAGTCACTAAGAAATGTGTATTGAAGTTTTCAATTTCTGGAAAGTTCATGGATGAGGTAGAGCTAGATGTAGTGCCACTTGACATTTGTGGAATTGTACTTGGGAGTCCTTATTTGTATGACCGGAAAGCAGTCTTTTATAGAGAGCAGAACAAATATCATCTCTTTAAATATGATGTGGGATATATTGTACAAGCACACAAGACAAAAACAAATCTAGCAATAGTTTCTGCAGGACAAATGAAGAGGCTGGTAAATGCTAGTAAGAATTTTGTGTTAATGATGGTTAAGGTAAAGAATGATGAGATATCTAAATCTTTTGAAGGGTGTGATCATAAACATAAATCTGAACTAATTGAGATCATTTCTGAGTATGATGATTTGTTTCATGATCCAAAGGGGTTACCACCAAAGAGAGAGATTCAGCATGAGATACAATTGCAGTAGGATGTGCCTCTTCCGAACATAGCCATGTACCGGATGTCTATTATGCAGAATGAGGAAATCAAGAAGCAAGTTCAGGAGCTGATTGAGAAGGGGGTCATCTGTCCAAGAACTTCTCCCTGTGGCTCTCCGATAGTCTTGGTTCCAAAGAAGGACGGGTCTTGGCGCCTGTGCATTGACTACAGGGCCCTTAACAAAATCACCATTAAGAACAGGTATCCTCTTCCCCGCATTGATGATTTTTTGGATCAATTAAAACATGCAATTTACTTTACTAAATTGGATCTACGTAGTGGGTATCATCAAATCCGGGTTGCTGAAAATGATGCTTGGAAAATAGCTTTTAAAACGAAACAGGGTTTGTATGAATGGCTTGTAATGCCTTTCGGGCTATGCAACGCACCTGCTACTTTTATGCGGGTCATGAATGATGTTTTTCGTCCCTTTATTGATGATTTTGTAATCGTATACTTGGATGATATCCTTGTGTTTAGCAAAACCTGGGCGGAGCACATTTTACATGTAAAGAAAGTCTTAGATGTACTGAGGAAAGAGAAGATTTATGTGAAAATGTCAAAATGTGAATTTGCTAAAACCTCTTTAGTATATCTAGGCCACATAATTGGTGGAGTCCACCTGCGAGTGGACCTAGCCAAGGTTGCTATCATTGTAAACTGGCCACGGCCTAATACCGTTACTGAAATCAGAAGTTTTTTGGGTGCGGTTCAGTATTGGAGGAAATTCATTTCTGGGTTTTCTTCCATTGTTGCCCCATTACATGCGTTGACAAGCATTAAAGAAATTTTCCAGTGGGGAGGCAATCATCAGAAATCCTTCGACACTTTGAAGGAAAAGATCAGTACAGCGCCGGTTCTGACATTGCCAGATTTGCAGCAGCCATTCGAGATCGAAACAGATGCCAGTGGGTTTGCCATGGGAGCCATTTTGATGCAAGGGAGGAAGCCAGTCTGTTAGCATTCTGAAACGGTCTCTACTGCGGTAAGTAACTATCCAACTTATGAAAAAGAATTATATGCTTTAGTATAGAGTGTGAAGAAGTGGAAACATTATATCATGGGTAAAGAAACAATTATACATACTGATCATCAGCCACTTCAGTATTTACAATCTCAAACTAAAGTACAACAAAGTAGACATTTAAGATGGATGGGATTTTTACAGCAGTTTCATCTTGTAATTAAATACAAAAAGGGGATTCATAATAAGGTAGCAGACATGTTATCAAGGCCACCTACAAACGCTTCAATCATTCTTCAGAATAGTTCATTAACACATGAAAGTTATATTGAACAATATGTTGAAGATAAAGACTTTAAGAAAGTATATGCATCACTAATACATGGTAAACAGGAAGAGAACTATTATGTGCATAATCAACTCTTGTATCATCTTGGTAAACTTTGTATTCCAGAAAAAGAGAGAGTACATGTGATTCGAGAAGCACATAGTTCATTGATTGCAGGGCATTTTGGAGTAAATAAAACCTTGTCAGTATTGCAGAATCATTGTTATTGGCCTCAGATGCAAGAAACTATAGCTAAATACATACGAGGATGTGTTATGTGTACAACAAGTAAGCCTAGCAATAGGAAATTGGGTTTGTACACACCTCTTCCAGTTTATTCTCGTCCCTGGGAAAGCATTTCGATGGACTTTGTAGGAGGACTACCTATGTCTAGAAAAGGGCATGATTACTTATATGTTGTTGTGGACAGATTCAGCAAAATGTGTATCTTGATGCCATGTAACAAGCAGATCACTGCTGAACAAACAACTCATCTATTCTTTCATAATGTTTGGGTACATTTTGGGCTACCCATGTCTATTGTATTGGATCGAGATTCCCGGTTCTTGGGGGAATTTTGGTCAACATTATGGGAGCTTATGGATACTAAACTGAAGAAAAGTACAGCTTTTCATCCACAGACTGACGGTCAAACAGAGGTAGTGAACAGGACAGTGGTTCAGTTGCTCAGAGGATATTGTAGTAAACATCCTAAACTTTGGCACGAACAGTTGCAGTACATATAGCATGCTTACAACCATGCAGTTCCTTCTTCCACAAAGAAATCTCCTTTTGAAACTTGTTTTGGTTATCTGCCGAAAACACCTATGGACTTCTCTTTTGGCAAAGATGCAGTGGATGGACATCATGATGAAGATAAAGCTTTAAAGTTCATTCAGAGAATCCAAGTAGTGCAGCAGGCAGTTCAAGAACAGTTGGAGAAGAGCCAGGCAAAGTACAAAGCCAGGCATGACAAGCATCGAGTTGATCATAAGTTTCAGGTCGGAGATCGAGTTTGGTTACACATTACCAAAGAAAGACTGAAAGGTGAAGGTAAAAATATTAAGCCTATCAGGTATGGTCCTTTTGAGATCCTGGAAAAGATCGGAACTAATGCTTTTCGCTTGAATTTACCTCCATATATGCAAATTTATTCAGTTGTCAATGTTGAGAATCTTAAATTGTATGAGCCTCCTATGATCATGGATGAGGAAACTAACATGCAGATTCCTTCAGTTGATGATATGGCACCTGAATATATGAATGAGTTACAGGATGATCTTATTCTTGACAGAAATGTACGGACTTCACGAAGAGGGAATGTTGAGTACCTTCGAGTGGGGCTTAAAGGAATGCATTCTAGCAAGGCGAAATGGATGGAAATTGGAAAAGTGAGGGAGCTGTACCCTCACTTACTTGTTGAATAATTCAGGCTTTTGGTGGTCCAAAATATCTCCAATGGGGAGGAATGATCTGAATGGATTTTTCATCCTCAAGTTATATGATCCAAATGGTACAATGGTTATGGGTATACTTCGCTCTTCACATGCTAATCTCTTTACGATACTAATCCTTTTATATCGCTTGCCACACATGGTGCATTATGCTATGTTAATATATCATACATAGGAGATATGGGAACGTTGCAATGCATTTTTTAAAAGGCTTAAATTATGCAATATTCATTGCTGTACATGTATTGGTTCAATGAGTGTGCAATTGTGCACGGTTTATACTGTTTTGAAGGATGATTTTCGTGGAAATGGGAAACACGTCTGTGTAAGGTTCATTGCCTCATTTTGGCAGATCTTTCGGCGGGGTATCCTCTAGTTTAGCTGGGAAAACCTTCCACTTAACTGATCATTGATGAGTACGGTTATTATAACAGAGATTTGGCCGTGACAGGGGTGTTTTTGCTACTAAATAGCTCAGCTGGGAATGAAATAGAGGTATAATTTCTGTTAAGAGAATAACCACAACATCATTCACGTTCTTCCATAACTTGGAGAATCTTTTCTATTGATTGAAACATTATTATACTGAGAGGTCGTGTGCTATAAAGGGCGATTCAGCATGTGCATAGAAAAGGAGAGTTTTTTTTGGAAACATTTTGTGCTGTTGCATTATAGAGTCAACTACGTTCTGTAGTAGTTTTCCTACTATTGAAAGCTTTATAATTTCCAGAACTTGTAGTTTTGAGGATGCTGCACAGTATTCCTATTTCATAGTCTACTGGAGATTGTTCCTGTAAACCATTGTACCATTTTTGAAGATTTAATTGGATCGATACCCATTGGAGAGGGACCCGAAGACGTAGCCCAGTGAAGGGGGTGAACTCCGTTAACAAATTCAGCATTTGTGACTCTCTTTTCTGCTGTGTTTTTCACTCTGTTCGTGTTTTCATTTTGTTGTTATCTTCATTCTGTTTCAGTATCACAGTTTCATATTACAGCAGATATTTACATGTAAAATGTTTTGTATACATGCTGAGCATTCGTATGTCTTTTAAAAGCACTAAAAGTTAGATCTTATGGATCACTCGGCCACCTCAAGGTGTGCCTCAAGGTACCAAACTCCATCTAGTTCATCCCTTAGAACTAGCCCTACTTTCAACATTAGTAAATGCTGACTGTACCTGTGACTAAGGAAAACTGAGTGCCAGGGAGACAAAGACTCTAGGATTTAGGATGATAGAGAGTATGACTCATGGAAGAGCAAATGGGATAGGGTGACATAGAGTTCAGATCACCAAGATCAAACACTAACTGAGTTTAGGCAACAAATTGACTGAGAGCATGCCAAAAATTTCAATTTTCGGTGGGATATTCATTTAAACTAAAACAATATGGGTTTTGAACTTGCCTGATGAATTGACCTAGCTTAATTGGCTTGGGAGTGATTTACTGGACTCTAACTGCGCTCAACGATCACCATGGGAAATGGGATTATGATCTCTGGAAATGCGTTTGTTTGATGAAATCACAGACTCACGATTATCTCAATAACTCCCGAATTCAAATTGATAATGAATGAAGATTAAATGAGAGATTTAATGGGGTCATGATGGATTGTGTACTCGTGACTCGAAATGGTGAGAGACTATGTGACAACATGCATGAATTTTTGTATCATCGTCGTGTCTTAATTTTAAAAATATAGATGTGGTTGAAAGGACGACAGGATCTCAATTTTATGGATAGATATAACCAGAACATGCATACCTTGCCACCTTGTATGATCTTTTGGTAGTTATGTTTCCATCATTGCGCCAATTGACACCTGGCTCATGTAAAAGCACAGGCTTTTCATTTTTCCTGTTGAAAGGTTTTCGGTAGTTAACCGCACTTTTGATTTTCCCTCTTAACTACTGGGAACAAAGGATTTTGGTGGTTAATGAGCATGTTTCAGGCTCGTCTAAACCATCAAAACCTGAGATTCTGACTTTTTCTTGACCAAACCAAATAAAAAATTCTTTCTAAGCTTATTTACAGAAAATAGACTCTCTAACCTACCTACACAAATTTAGGAATAAATTTTGGACCACAACCTATCACCTCAAAAGAAAATTTTCCACCAATTTATTTGAGGAGATAACATATGGATATTATAAGTCATTCCTCTTTTGGTGGTATGTGGCATGTCACGTGGAACCTCACGATTAAGGAGAAATAAATTTTTGAAGATGACAATGTGAATTGAAGTAGAAATTACATGTCGGCCCTAATGTTAAAAGGAAGTGACATAAAGGGTATAAATACATATCATTATACATTCATTTAATACACACAATTGTTTTAATGATCAAGGAGATATAAATCACATTTTAGAGGAAATCTGAAGTAAAGAAGGCCGAATTTCAAGGGAGGATGAAGTCTCTTGGTGATGTGTTCTAAGGTATGTTATTTACAGGTACTCTTACCATTTTCTCTATAACTTTGTTTTTAGAATGATTCATATGGTGAAATTTGGAGGCTCGTGAGAATACATATCTAGGTACCTATGGTAAAAATTCCAGCACTTTATTCACTATAATTTTGTAGATACACTCTGTGGAAGATAGGGTTTTTGACTAGTCCTAAAGCTAGTCATAAATAGGTGTTCCAGGTAAAACAATAATGCCTTCTTTATAGAGAATCCAAATGAAGTGACATTATTTGGATTGGAAAGAGTATGAGATTTAGTTTCCTATGTATGAATTTCATAATCATATGTTAAATATTGAGTGTAGGGCATTCTGTACAAGTTCTCTCTCCTGAATAAACCAAAATTGGATAAGGTCTACCATTTTCTCTATAACTCCTTTTTGGGAGGATTCAAGGAGTGAAAATTGAAGTTTCAGAGAATACATTGAGTTATATTATCTACAGGATCAGAGTATTCTAAGAAGTGAAGAATTGAAAAAGTTGAATAAGTCTCAGGAAGCATTCTCGTGTTCTATGTGATGGTTGGTTGATGGTGATAATTTAATGTAAAGTTTTATTATCTATCACATATTCTTGGGTGGAAGGAAGGGGAAAGGATGGAGTGGTCAACCCTCTCTTGATATTGGAGGATTGTATCTTCCTTTTGTAGTTTTATCCCTCCCTTTATATTTGTAAGTTGTAGCTACCTTTGGAAGTCATTACTTCCCTTGAACAATAACTATTGGTTATTTCTCATATATTGTGCACGATGTATTGTGGTGTATTGGTGTAACTCTTCTACTATTGTTCATTACTCATTGGATGTAATTGAATATACAATCTGGTTGAAGTATAATTTGAAAAAAAAAAAAAAATTGTACTTGATACTGATTCACCCCCCTCTTAGTATCAATAATTGGTATAAGAGAAGGTTGCCTTCAAAATAGTTTAACCACTGGAAGGAAAATCCTGAGCAGAGATGGATGACCATGAGCACATTTCAAATGGGATTCAAATATTTGATGGAAGAAATTATGCATACTGGAGTGATAGAGTGAAAACTTACCTAACATATTTGGGAGTATACATTTGGTAATCAGTTGTAAATGGCTATGTAATCCCAAATAATGCTCCAACCGATCCAAATAAGAAGAAGCTTATGAGTTGTAACTGAAAATCCAGACATGTTATTCTAGGAGCATTGACACCAACCATTGCTAGAAAAGTGATGGTCTATAGCACTGCTAAAGAGGTATGGGACAAAATCAAGAGTATCTATGAAGGTGACCCAAAAGTTAAGGAGGTCAAGCTTCAACGACATAGAGTGGAATTTGAAAATTTGAAGATGGATGAAAAATAATATATTGCAACCTATTTTCTTATAGTTAATGAAGTTGTTAATTCTATCAGAGGATTAGGTGAAGATCTCAATGAATCCTTGGTTGTACAAAAAGTGTTGAGATCACTTCTCTTGAAGTATTATGCTAAGGTCTCTTCCATTGAAGAAACTAGGGACTTGACCAAAATGAAAATGGATGAATTACATGGGTCTCTTATAACATATGAAATGAGAATAGGTACAGAAAGTGACCAGCCAAACAGTGAAGTAGCCTTTAAATCCATAAATAAGACAAAATACAAGGATAATGACCTTGATGAAGAAATGGAAAATTTCGTAAGAAGGTTCCAGAAGGGAACTAGAAGATACAAAGGTAAGTCTCCTCTCAAATGCTTTAACTGTGGTAGAATAAGACATATTGTTGAAAAATACTACTATACAAAGAGAATTCTCAACAATAAAAAGATCTTCTACTCCAGGGATGATGACATCTCCTCAGATGAGAGTGATGAAGAAGATAATGATGGAGGAGAAGTCCTCTTCATAACCCATGCAACCTAGGATGATGATCACAAGAGTTCTAAAGAAGAAAAAATCATTTATGAAGAATATTCATATGAATAAACTAACCTTGATGATCTAGATGGATATTGGTGGCCACTCACCTTTTCCAATTGGCTCAAAACAGTTTTTTGACAATTTTGGCAATTTACTATTTTTAGCAGTTTTAACTTCTGGGGCCATTTTGAGGGCCTACATGAAAGTTTTTCAAGATAGAGCTTCTCAATAATAGTCAAAGGAATTATTGAGCCAAAAAAAATGAATCTCCTCGACGTTACCTTTCCAATGGGCTATCACATGCCTAAAATGGAAATCGTATGCAAAAGTTACGACCCAGGGAAGTTGATGTACTAACTTACCCAAATGGGGACCACATGACTTTTGGCGCTTCATCTCCTAGGGTTAGGTTTTGGGATGTCTAGGATTTTGGGCATTCTTTATTATTGTAAAAAGGCCTTCAGAGCCTCATTGTAACCTTCTTCTTACGAATGCGTTCTGTCGTCACATCTCTTCTCAGAGATAAGCTACCACCATTCCAGCAAGCTTGTTTCCGCTGCATTTTACAGTTTCAGCTTATTTTGTTATTGAATAGAAAAATAGTTTTACTGTATCTCTGTTATTTTGTGTTAAGCACTTGTTAATAATATATATTCATTTCAGTCTACGCATAAAATCCAAACCACTTGATTTCTTTTTGGGATAAAAAGACAATACAGAGAGTTAACAAGAAGATGAGAATCTTGAAAAGTTGAAGCATGTTGAAACTAAAAATAGCAAGCTTATAAACACAAACATAATACTAAAAGGTGAATTGAGCAGTTGTGAAGAAGAGAATTACAAGCTTGAAAATACCATTGATAGATTGAAGGAAAAATTAGAATATTATGAGAAATTGAAAGTAGAATTGGATCACACAAAAGGGGAGCTACTATTGACAATAGAAAAGTTGAATAAGTTCAAAAAAAGCACTGAAAAATTAGATGAGATATTTAGCAGTCAAAGATATTCAAATGAAAAGACATGACTAGGATACAATGATTGTTTGAAGACAAAAAAACAAGAGAAGGAAGATAAAAATGATGAAACTAACACTCCAGAACAAGTTGAACAACAAGATAGAAGACTAGAATTCAGAAGGAATGAAACATCATGAAGATACTCTCCCATTAGGTATGAAATAAATCATTATGAAGGAAACTACCGAAGAATAGATCATGAACCTAGATGGACCACACCACAAACAAGATCACTTACTCCTAGGTATCAAAATTTATTTCTTGGACATTGTTATACCTGTGGAAATTTTGGACACAAGGCAATCAATTATAGAATCAATGAAAGGAATAACTACGCAAGATATATGAATGGTGAAAATAGTAGATATGGAAATTTTTGTATACCTTCCAACATAAATTATAATCCATTTGACCCATTAATGGATCAAAATATTGTATGCTACAAGTGCAATAATCTTGGTCACAAAGAAAGAGATTGCAGAGAAATGAAGGAAGATAATCCTATGCCAAATGTCCCTATACCAACTACGACATGGAAAAGGAAAGTAATTCCACACAATGAAAACTATCAAATAGAATTGGTATCTAAAGAATGAAAAGAAGAAGATGAATGGTTCATAGATAGTGGTGCTCATCTCATATGACCGAAGATCAAAGAAAATTTGTTAGCTTGAAGAAAAATGGTGGAAACGTTGCAATTGGAGATGACTCATCTACCAAAATACTTGGAAAAGGAACTATAAATATTGGAAGTGAAAATGTAAAAGCAAGAAAAGTACTATTGGTTGACGATCTAAAGCATAATGTCCTCAGTGTCAACAAAATATGTGATCAAGGATACTCTCTTACGTTTGATTCCCAAAAATGTAAAACCAGAGAAAATAACTTAGGAATATTAGTTGCAACTTCAACAATACAACTGAAAAACATATACATCCTATACATGAATAAGAGAGAGAAGACAAAAAATGCACAAAAGGATTCCAAGGAATAAAAAGTCCCAAAGACCAAAAATAAGGATGAAGTATTATTGAGTGCCACATGTTCAGGGGGAGCAACCCCAAAGAACAAGGTCACCTTATTCCATTGAAATCATGGGGAGCAACCCCACCCTTTTCCATTAATATCAAATGGGGAGATAAATTGGGATCATGATGACAAGGGGAGCATGAGTGTTTCCATCAATTACAAAGGGGGATATTGTTGGAAGATTGGTTGTTTTCATTGATGTCAACCCTAGCCATTGGATTTTGGACCCCACAGTTGATTGAAGTAGATAGACATAAAGGAAATTACATATGAAGATACAACTCACATGATTTTGGTCATCTTGGTGATGTATTGACAATAATGTACTCAGGCTTCCAACAAGAACTTTCTCCTGAGAAAACTGGCATTTATCTCCTTCTAGAAAACATATTTTCAAGGTGAGTTCGCAGGCTACATATGGCCTAGGGTGCAATAATGACCCATTCACATAGGCCACCTTCATCTAGGGTGCAAACTTCTCGTAGGTTGCTCTATACACAAGGTGTGAACTTGTTTTCAAACTTGGAAAAGAGAAGAAGTCTTGAGGGTTCTAAAAGGGAATCTTCTAGAAAATGAGTTGGCATTCGTATGGTTGTCATTTTTCTGTCTTCTCTGATTTGGTGGGATCATTCTCATCCATGTAACCATCTCACCCTCTCCTATATATTGAAAGGATTCTCATGGAAAAGGTTAAGCAATATTAATTGAAGAATTGGTGAAGGAACTGTATGAAGAACCCAGCTTGAACAAAAGCTTGGAGACTCTAGTAGGTCTATCAAGAGGAATTGGATCTTATTCATGCAAGGATAGAGCAAGTGTGTGTGTTGGAACCAAGAGTCACCGAAAGGAAGCTTGCGACATCAAGGCGATCAGGTTGTATCTTCTACTTTCAATTAATATGATATAGTGGTATGTCCTTTTCCCATAAATTCATTCTTACTTTATTGTGTAATTCCTTGAACATACACATAAGTTGACGATTGAATACATTTTTCTGTCTTCACTTTGGTTGGTTTGTGTTGTCTCGGTCTCAACCTCATGAGAGCACCGGAGCGAAGTGAGAGTAACAGAGACCTAAGGAAGTGATACAAAGGTATTTCACATGTTCCTCCTTACTAGCTAATTCAATGGTCGTAACTTAGGGAAAGAGTCATGTCTTGTACTATTTTGTTCTAGATCCATGTGGATCTAGGGAGATCTATTAGTGTCTACACCTACTGATTAGTCCGATAACAAAATTGGCGAATCCACTGGGGATGAAACCCATTTTTTAGTGGTTTTTGGTGTTTTTCCTTGGCCATTTGTTCTTGCCTTACCTTTCTTCATTTCTATCAATCTCTGAGTCTTCAGGAAACTATGACAGACTCTTTGGGTCCAGAAGTCCCTTCAAAATTTTTGTCTTTTTCCAAAATTTTGCCTAGTTTCAGGCCTTCTTGCACTGAACCCCTCTATGGCCTGCGAGAACCCCTTGAGTTTGCACTCCGCCTTTCAGTCCAGTGCGAGATTCTCGCACTCTACTTGAAGCTAGCCTATGAGAATGCTTCATTCTCACACTGTACATTACTGATAGCCTGCGAACCCATTTTTAAAATTTTCAGGATTAAGGCTTTTGTATGCTCAGATGCCCAGATTTGTATAGGTGTCTGATAAAAACTTCTTAAGCCACTGGTTGATTGTTTCTTGACTTTGGATTTTGTGCACGATCAGTCTTTGGAAATCAAAGGCTCTTCTTGTCCATCTTTTTCTCAACTCTCATCTCTTGACTTTTCTTAGCAAGGATATAATCTGTGATCCTAGAATTAGAGTACTTATTTGGTTAGGAGCCGATGATCGGTTTGAAAGTTGGGATTGTTTGTCTTTCTCATTTGCTCATTATTTGGAAAATCATTGTTCTCATGCAATTAAAAAGACTAGTCTTGTCTGCTTGTCATTTTTGTCTCCATTGAAAGATTGGTTTGGGTTTTGTTTATTGCTTATTCATTAGTTATTGGTTTTCCTTACTTTCACCATCATGGTGTAGATATTTTTGAAAAGTAAATTTTTTTTTTCTTTTTAAAAGCATTTTCATTTTGAAAATATTGGAAATCAATCATTGAAATAAAACAAATAGAGAATTGTCATTGTCACGTGATCCATTGAAGATTGAATTTTAAAGAAGATTGTGTATCGTAGTTCAAGATTGTTCTGAAACACTTCTCATTCCCTCCCATACATAGGATTCATCGAATGTAAATTGATATCTTTCATTCCTATCTTTTCATTGTTGGGTCAGAGTCTCACACAACATTGGTTTCATCTCTATTTCCTTTGAGTAACAACAACCCTTAATAATATTGCACAGTTTTAAAATTTAACTAGTAACTCTTTTCTAGGACTCTATTACACCAACAATTAGATAGGCTAGAGATTTGGAATAGGCAGAGAGATACTCTCTCCAAAGCACAAAACACACAATAGCATCTTGTGTTAAGGAGTGTCAAATTCCATTTACAACATTTTGTCTTGGGAAGCCCTTCTCACACAAGGGTCAAACCCGAGGTCGCATTGATATTGACAGAGTTACTCACCCTTCTTCACCAATATCGGTGTAGAGATTGCATGTATTACAGGGGTCACTTGGAGGTATACCCACAATGATGAGTGGAATCCTCTCAAGATGATTTCGGGCTAGATACCCTGCCCTTGCGTGTGGATCAGACTGTCGACTGTCCCCCCAGGATTTATTGTTGTCAGTGGTAACCTTAGTGGCCTATATTCTTAGGATCTTACATAAGGTGAATGTGAAGGGGCAAGTCTTCACGGTACCTGGAATCGACATTGGCCAAAATCACTCAGGCTCCTTGGAGGGTATACCCATGATTATGTGTGGGAGCTTGCACCATGGTATAAGTCCGTTAAGCAAGTCGTCAATGTAACTTTTCCACCCTAGCCCAGCCCCTTCTTGTCTTATTGTTGCGACATTGGATTTCATCACCAACTAGTGACTTTGGAATTAGAAGGTCTAGTCTACTTGGTATTGTTTCCTAGATTTTGTTTACTAGCGCATGATGTTTGTTTACCCAAGTTGACCACAGGATTTTCTTCATAAGTTTGTAACTCGTTCACAATAGACCCTCCATGTCGTTCATGTAGAATGCAGGGCTTACCCCCAAAAAATTTGGAAGGTTCTCAACCCTTGCCTACAAGCTCACCAGAGGGCTCACCTCAACAGAGTGAAGTCCAATACATCACCACTCCACAAGTGGAAAGAAATGACTCTTTAGAATGGTTCCAGATTACCAATTCTCAAGAGGACTTTCGAATTCGCCCTGATTCTAAGAGACATATTATGCGAGTGAATTATTCTAGATACTTAGTTGTTTTGTCTTCTTGATCACCGACTGGACCTTTTCTAGGACCCGAGGGCCAAGATCCTTTTTGGACTACTGATGTTTTTAGATGGGATCTATTTGGTTTAGGAGCAGGTGTTGATATCACTATCTCACCTACATTCCCCAAAACTTCTCGCCTATACGCAATACCTTTTACCATTGCTTATTATTTTCCTGGTACATAAGCTCCACGAGCCGACCACATCTTGACCCTCCCTTTACAAATGGTCCATTACATAGATACTAGGAGTATTCACACCGAGATTACAACAGCTAGTCAAGCCCCCATTGGCACACTGCTCTCGCCCAGTGTCACCCCGACACTTCCACCCAGATACCATGCATTGAATGCTTCTATTCCTACTCCTATGCAAACTCCATTCGGAACTCCTGGTGGTCCCTCTTCTTCTGGGCATTCTCCTCCTGTTTTCATTCCAACACTTCCTCAACCCTCTTTTGGAAGACCTTTTCCATCCTCTATTGGTGGCACCAATCCTAGTGTCACCATTCTATCGTTCACATCAAATTACCAAATGACTGTTGGTGGACAATTTCACCAAGGAGGTTTGACTCAACCCCCCCTTGTAGGGAAAATTCCTATTGGAACACAAATCCCAATTGGAACACAACTTCCGATTGGGACTCAACCCCTATTTGGAGGACAAGCCCCACCGACCCCACCCTATGGAAAAAACATACCTCCATCCTTGGCCTAGTGTTTGAACCATCTAATACAACATAATCCTCAATCAACTAGGGGGCAACAGCTTCTGGCTACATCCGCTATACCCCCTAGTATATGCCAACCATATTCAAGTATGTCCAATCCTATTTGGGGCTCGAACGCTCAAACTCACATCCCTGTTCAAGGATACAATCCCATGAGCTACTTTCCTCTATAACAACCACTGAATCTGTCTGGGTCTTCACATTATATGCAGACTACTTATGGTCCCACTGGTTTGCTGACGGGACTCCCTCCCCAAAGCCACCAGTACCCGCATGTGAATAGACAATTACCCTTCTTGGCCACTTTGTGCTATCGGAAAAATCAATAGGTGTGGACACTAATTGATATCCTTAGATCCACCTAGATCTAGAACAAAACACACCAGAACATGACACTTTCCTTAAGTTTTAAATATTGAATTTACTAACTAAAGAGGGATGAGTGACATATCATTTAAATGTCACTTCCTCTCACCATCACCATCTTAGCTCCATTCCAATGCTCATACAATGATGATCTTGTAAAAGAATGCAACCAACCAAAGTGATAGTAATAGCATAAACTCAATATA